>CM042199.1:23680384-23695673 GCA_023539305.1 Ilex asprella | reverse complement strand
AACTAAGAGGAGAAATCAACAATACCCATTTTAAACTAAGAATTGAAGAAAACTTGAAAACATAAATGGTGAAAGCTAGAACATGGAACTAAACTTGCGATAACTTGAAAGGAATGAGATTAAAGACAATAAATTAAACTTAGAAGATCCTTACAAGAGATTAACAAGCTTTCTACAACTTGAATGGAGAAGAAAATGCAAAAACGTCACTATTCATCTTCTTCCTCCTTGGAGCTAAACTAAAACTACTCCTAAGCTTAGGTAGCCAACTCTCCCCCTAATGTTGAATAATATGTTGTGTATGTTGTTGGAGAGCCTTTAATTTTGTCCATGAGGGTCCCCCAATGTGTGTGAGCTTATTTGAAGTGATTGGAAGGCTAGGACAAGCCTAGCCTGCATCTCCCAGGCAGCCCCTCTTCCCTCACATCCTCATTAATGCTCAAGCCGCCCAAGTCTTCCCCATGTGTAAGGGAGGCCTGCTCTTGTGTAAGGAAATGTTGGGGGATAAGTGGGAGAAGTGTAAGTGGGACCCCAAAGCCTCAAAGTTGAGTTACAGGCTGTTTTTCGGCCAGAAGATTTGTGGTACCGGTACCGAGTACCGATACTGTTTTTTACACTAGACCACCTTCGGTAGAAATGGCATAACTCTTGATTTAACCATTGGATTGAGCTGAAATTTTGACACGATACAGAAGACATACAGATCTACAACTTTAATGTTTTGAACTTTTCCAGATTCTGAGTAGATCATGGTCAAAATGGAGGACAACCAAGGTAATGCTTCCTAGTGATGTGGCAGCTGGTGCCTTTGTTCCAAAACACCAATACCTCCTTGATTTCTTCACTTTTAAGCCTCCAATTCTTCATGTATTGTGTTCATTCCATTACCACACATCCAACATAGTTTCAAGGTCCTAAAATCCAACATTTAAGATATCAAAACATGCAACATCGAGAATTCAACATTATTCTTAAAATAGGCTAACACTAAGTAATTAAATGAAAAAGTTGAGTTATAATGAATGTAATGAGGCCATGAAATGTGCAATATTATGTGCTCATCAATTATACCCCTTAGATACTTGGCCATCGTTGCGCCACACATTCGCCTTTCTCGGGTACAATTTCTTCCCAAATTAATTAAATGTTGTCTGGATTGAAGTTTAAATATTTTAATCTGAACTTAATTTGAATTTTTTCCAAAATTTTCAATTTAATTCCCGGTCGCATTTATTTTGGTCACGTGACACCCGATCACCTAATAAAACGCGAAAAATATGACTGTCCTAAAATTCAACGAAAATTGACTAGGTAACTAGATTTCACGAGATGAATCCAATGGTAAAGTCTATTTTATCATCTAAGTTTTATAAAGAATTAGGTTTTTAACCCGTACCATAGTGGCTAATTACCATCTTACCCTTTTTCATAAAAATTTTAAATTTTTTTGGATTTTACACTTATACTAGAGAGTAGGCTTGGATATTGTTGTTTATGATTTTTAGTTTCTGTATGGCACTAAAAATTTGATATTAGATAGCTTATTTGGTTAATTGCCTTGTGGCAATTTACTGATATGGTCTTGCCTGAGCTCAAAGAAACATATTATGTGAAAAAAGTACCCTCATTTGTTCCAGCATGGCAAGTCAATTTTGAGGGCAAAATTCTTTTCAGAAGGGAAGATTTGTGAGACCCAAATACACATTTCATGACACATTACAAATGTTAAGGTCTAAAGTGTAATTTATTAATAGTTAAATGTGGGTTATTGAGATCATGGGGAATTGAAAAATATGCATAATAAAAAAAATTGGGGTGAAATTATGAGAAAGGAAAAATATTGATGAGAATTATTATGTGCTGAAAAAATGAAATACTTTGTGTATAAATTAAGGAAACAAAAAGGGTTGTAAGTGTGATTAGGTGAAGTTTGATGAATCATCTTAAACACTTGTCTTTCTAGAAGATTTCCAATTGTGTGTTGATGTGGGTAGAGGTGTGAAGAAGTCTTGAGAAATTGGGGGAAAGCCCTTCTTGTTGAACCGGTACACAAGCTCTGTGGTGGGTTTTTTAAGTGTGTGGACTTTCGAATTGGTATAGAGTGAATGGATTTGCTTGCCTCCTTAAAGTAGAATCAACTCTTTTCTCTTTATTTCATCTCATACTTCATGATATATTCCATATTTTTGAGTTGTGTTGTGTTGGAGACTCAAGAACCCTAGGTTCTTTACAATCGGAGATTCGGCGGAGTTTCGGCGAAGGAAGTCTTCTTGTGGGTAATCTCCTCTTCTCTAATTTAGAATGTAATTAAGCTTCTAAGTACTATTCTAAAGCTTGATAGAGGTTTGGAAGGTGTTAGGGGGGAAGACAGTGTTAGGAGGTGACTGAACCAAGTGAAAAGTTTTCAGTTAAGAGAAGAATCGATACAAAGTTGAGTTGTACTGGCACAAAAGGATTCTGGAGTGGCTCGAATTGGTACAAGGTAGTGTTGTACTGGTACAAACCTATACTGCAAGGTTGTACCAGTACAACAGGGTCCTGATTTTCCTATTTTGTGCTGATGTCTTTGATTCTTCCTCTATTCCTTTCCAAAGCTCCCCGAAAGATTCCATTAGGAGTAGATTAACCCTTTTGGGTTTAAACATCTACAATTACATGACTTATGTACTAAATAGAAACCTAGTTTGGGTAGATGAATTGCTAGAAGGTAAGTTTAAATGGTTTTGTTTAAAAGGGAGATTGGTAATGTATTAAACTAAGTATGAACAACCATTCGTACATGGGAATTTAGGATGAAATGTATATATGAGGGATACTTAAATGTATTTGTGATAATATGTCTTAGGTACGGAGGTGACAATAAGGCGACACCAATGTCAGTTCCACTTGAAGTCTCGAAAGGGAACTAATCTTGGAACTAAGTGAAGTTCCAGGTGATTGTAGTGTCTCATATAAATGTAAATCATAATATTATGTCAATATATATATATTGATAGAGATAATATGGAAATGAGATTATGTATCTTTTATTGCTGGAATTTTAAGAAGATAAAATATACTATATGGATTATGTTTATGTGCAACTTCTGCTAAGACAAGTTAGTAGTGATATGTGTAGAATTGTGCAATGTGTTATATGAGTGATGATTTTTATAGGTGATCATTGTGGGTGGCCACTATTCGTAGATTGTTTCGATTATTTTTATGGTATTGTACTAGGTAAAGTAGGTGTAGTTCTAGTTTGAGTTTTTTATTTTGGTAGTTTGTGCAATTCGTGGTGTGTGTTATTGTTTTTGGAAATAGTCTTAAACTCATATTTTATGGTGGTTCTTGTATATAACTATGTTGTATTATGTAATTGAGTTTCTATTAATATGATGCAAGTATACTCATTGAGAGTGTTGAGCTCAACCCCACCTCCTAGTTTGTGTTTTCAAGTAGCCATATAAAGAGGGATGTCTACTATTAGGTCTAGACAACTGAAGGGAAAATGGGAGGGTAGGTCTTGTCTATATTTGAATGATGTAAATATTAAGGTTTTATTAACTAAAATTTATTTTTGTCAATGGATAGTGAATATAGATGATACCTTTATGTGCAATGGTCTTATTATTATCTTGAGGCACCTGGTCGATGCTTGTATATATAGTTTTTATAATCATGTACAGGATAACAAGGTTATGTCAATAAGTGGGGTCCACTCTACTGGGGTAGACATAAGCTACTATTTCTGAGTTAGGGTGTGATAGGTCCCTACTAGTTTTTTAAGCTTAAAACGAAGCAAAAAACTTGTCCTCCTGAGCACTAAGGGGTGCTGCTCAAGATAAGAGTCATACACGGATTGCTTCCAATTCTATTTTAATCCTAATCATCCTAAGTTAAAACAACTAAAGGTTCATCTTAGGTGCTTAGTTCATTACCTTTGTCCTAAACATGATTTAATAATGTGGATCTTCCATCACAATTATGCACGTGGATTGCACAATACTACCTAAGGGGAGTGAATATGCTTTTAAACTTTATGTTTGGATAACCACCAAGTTAAACCTATTACTACCTCAATTAACTCTTCTCACAAATATTCAACAACAAATAGTGAGAACCCCTTTTAATGATAGCGACCACATGAACCCATGAAGGTTAGTGCATTGATTTTAGTAATTAATTACTCAATAGTCAATCTCTCACAGGGATGCCAACCAAATGACCCAAACCCATGAAATTTGGATGATAAATATATTCAATCAAACACTTAATCAATCACATAGTTGGTGTGTGTGCTCAAATTGCAAGTGTGTATGAAAATAACAAAGATTAACACATGCAATTAGTTGACCCAGAAACTTTCACGAGAAAAACTTTGGGGAACCACTCTAAGGTTCACCAAAGCCTAATCCACTACCCCAATGTCAGCTCACAAGTACTTGAGTCTTATAACTCAACCAATACCATGGTTAGACACAATTTTCCATCAATAAGCCTGTCCTCCAAATTGTCTCTTCAATTTCTTTGGTAGCTTCACTTGGATTCTCCACCGCAATAGATCCTCAAGGCCTCAACCATTCGTAGGATGCACTTGCGAACCTTGGTATGCACACTTCCAATTGGTTTGGTTTTCAAATAATCAAGCTCTTCTTCTTCAAGTCGTGAGGTTGGATGAGATTATAAAGATGGTAACCTTTGGGATTAGTGATTTAGGGTTGTGGTGTGATCTCTAAGGTTTTAGAGACAAGAATTTCACTCATAAAAGAGATACCCCTAGATTGGAAAAGGCTTTCCTTATTTATAGGTCCAGAATAAAGGCAATCTTGGTCAACAAGAAAATACAAATTCATGAACGATCACTCGAGCATTGGGAGGGCAATGGGCCCTAAATGAAAAATGAATTCAAAACTGACCTAGGAGAGCATGATCGCTCGAGTGACCTCGGAGGGTGACCCCCACTATCCTCCATTTAACCTTTGCCTACATTTTCCTAAGGCATGGAGAGACCACTTTAATGAATGCTAGTGCATATAGGGACGTCCCTATTGGTTTTTTAATCCTACAAAAAAAATTATTCTCTTAAACACTAAAAGGTGTTGCTCAATTGAGATTCGATGATGGTGATTAGTACTTAAAAGTAGCATTTTACAATGTCTTTTTTAGACTAATTGAACTATAATGGAGTTTAAGTGATGTCATTTCAAATCCTAAAGTCAACAAGGGTTCTAGAACAGCAAATAACACATTTGATTGTAACATCAGCGCATTAGGGAACAAAATTGGAGAAGCTTGGAACAAAGCAGGAACGTTCGAACTCCAACTAACGTTCAAACGTCCACTGAAACAAAGTCAGGACCAGACTATGAAGACATGGCGTGTTGTAGCAAAGAAGGAAGTGCACTTGAGTACCATGTTCGAACGCCAATCACGTTCAAACATCCACTGAAGTCCTGGGTAATGAGTGCTAAATGCCAAATCCAGCATGAAGTATGGAAGTGGGTTTCCTCAAACGACCACAGACCACTTGAGTGATATAGTCAAACCCCATCTGTTGTTCGAACACCCATAAAGTAAAAACAGAAGACACATTTGAACGATAGACACCGTTCGAACGTCCATACTGCAAAAACATAGACAACGTTTGAACGCCACTCACGTTTGAATGTTCTCCACAGACTGTCTGCAGAGTAGTTGGTCTTTCACTGGGACTTGGGCGGCATCCACTATTCATTCATCCTTTCCTATCTTCCCCCCTCCTTCCTTGCCTATAAATACTCCCATTCGGGGAGCTTCAAGGGAGCAACTTTTCTCTTGTAAATTAAGGTGTTGTTTTGGGGAGATATGTTTGGCACTAGACCAACATCTCTTCATTTTGTACTTGTATTATGCTTATATGAAGCTTTTCTTACCTGCATTTTCCTTTGCACTTGTTATACCAACCATGATGTAGGCTTGTACTCCCCTTATAGTTGAATATTCAGTCTTTTATTTACTTAGTATTTACTTTCATATTGTAGCAACCATGATGAAAGATTAGACTCCCCTTGTACTTGTATTTTCTCTTATTTACATATATCAAGAGAGATAACTCATCTTTTGGTTGTGATGGAAACCCTCCAACAGTAACTAACTTTCTGCTACTTTAATTTGTTAGCTTCTTTTACTTCCATTGCTCGAGCATCCTTATTTCTTAGAAGAGTGAAACTCTTCCACTTTTTAATAGATTTGCCAAAGCCGTAAAAGGTGGAACATGATTGACTCATTCATCATTGAAGATTAGTTTCTTGGTTGTTGTTCTTTTATTTTGTAAGTTCTCTACTTAGAGGGGTGAGCATCACTCACTTTTCTAGCTTTACCAAAGCCATGAAGAGTGAGTAGTTTCTCATTTTCTTTAGTAAGATGTGAAGGGTGTGACACCCCAAAATTCGAGGGTCTGTTGATTACCCATCAACCCGCAGAATACCGTGGATATCATGTATCTCGACATCATGCTATTTGTTGTGACACACTAAAATCTGAGGGTCCGTTGATTACCCATCAACCCGCGGAATATTGTGCTTCATTTAAAGAATGACTACCCTTCAATCTTCATGACGGAATATTGTACCCCTGGCTAGATCTTCATGACTACCCTTCAATCCTCCTCATTATCGTGCTTCATTTAAAGAATGGAATATTAATGTCATAGTTGGATGTCTTGTAGAAACACTTGCTTGTTTGTAGACGGGCTAAGTCTCGACACAGACAATTCTTGTAAACTTCTAAAAAGACGTCATAACCATGTTCTTAATTCTCATAGTCCATCTTTATCTTCCAATTAACTTGTCATTGACACGGGAATTAATTGAGTTATCAAGCATAAATATAATAAACCAGATAATGAACTGCATGCCCAAATCTTTGAACTAAAGAGTGACTTTCTTTTCATTTAAACATATCTTATATTTTGCCTAGAAAACTTTCTTGAAAAGAATTTCATATTTAATCCAGGAAAATATCTAAAACTCACAACTCTAAATCATGAAGGTTACAACCAGCTGGTCTCCTCTACTGCTTACATTGAAACACCAACTCAAAGTTCTCTGTGAATTCAACTCCAGACTCAAACCGGATTATTACTATAGCTTGACTGCCTGTACTTGGGTGTACACACTTCGAATCAAGTCAGAAGGCTCTAAAACTTTTCTTTGAATAAAACCTAGGAGTCATTCTCAGATCAAATACCAATTCCATTTTAACACTAATCCTCCAAATTCTATTAAACCAATGGATTATCTTAGGTTTCTAGGTGATTACTTTGTCCTATGCAAGAAGGGGCATACAGAGTGCTTTTGATGTAGCTTTGACACATGATCAACTCTCTCCAAGTAATGCTTTTGGATCTTCATTATTATAGCATCATGATGGAATAGGTTGAGATTTATAAACAACTCCATGAAATTATTCAATTACAAAACATGATCTAACAAGATTGTCCAAATATCGATTTTCTTGTTTATCTCGAGAATCAAAGACTTTGAATATGAAATGAAGTTATGAGGTGAAAAAGAAGGAAGAGAAAAATATGTGTTGTAAAATATATATATATATATATATAGAGAGAGAGAGAGAGAGAGAAATGTGATCAAAAGGAAATTTGCTACATTGTGAAAAAAAAAAAGAAGAGGAAAAAAAAGGAAAGTGTTGTATTTGTGGTTACAAGAAGAATGTATTAGTTTCAAGAAATAGGGGCATGTGATTGATTTCGAGATGACTTTTTGAATTCTTATTCTTTCATTTCTTAACCTCTCACCCAAGGCCATGTTACAACCTAGAAAAAGCCATTTTCAATCTCAAGAGTTGACAATGATGCGTGACTTATGTGAGTAAGGAGGATGATAATGATTATGTTGATTTCTAATCATGAAACTATGTTAATTTCTTTCTTTGAAAATAACGGTGATTGTTGTGTCATATGTGGGATATATTTTCTCTTGTTACAATAATTCAACTCACATATGAAAAATGAGGGAAATAACAAGTATAGTCCGAGTGAATCTTTGTTGAGTGTAAAACTTAGGATTGATTTGAAGCTAGCAGTTAATAGCTGAAGGGTAATATGTTTTTGACCTGATCTCTGATTATGAAAGATCATCCTCACACTGCACACAATTTTTAGTTACAAATGTAATTTGTAAATATTTGTGTGCAATTTTTAGTTGTATGATTTGACTTGGCATGCATTTATTCATATTTTTATTGTGGCTAAGTTGTTTGATCCTTGGTTGAGTTATATGGCATGTTCATAATGATAAATAGATTAAAGGAAGTTTGTAGGTATCTTCACTAGAAACTTTCATGAGACTATAACTCATCCAATAGGTGAAACCTTAGGGCTTAAAGGCTTATATGGATAATCTTCCTAGGGACTAGTAAAATGTAAGTTGAGGGGTGTGATTCGTCATGCAATTTACCATTTATTTATCTGTGTATTATGAAAAATTGCACTTATTTTAATTAAATATTGTTTAATACTTTGATTTCATGCTATGATGGTATTTTCTCATCTAAGTAATTTATCAGGTAAAAAAGGTGAATTGAGCTAATTTCGAATGGGTAATAAATTGCTTGGATGATTTAAAGACATCATGGAAATCAAGGGGAGCTAGGTGCAATTACAATGGTCAAGTTGATGACCAGATGAAGACCCTGGCTACATGCCACAGTCCATCTAGACGTGCATCCTTTGTCAGTATGCACATCCTTTGTTCAGACGCTAGCAAGAGGTTTAGAATCGTAGGAAAATGGCTAAGTATAAAAGACGATATAGGGATAGTCCGTCCGGATGCGATCACTTCGTTTAGACGCAGTTGATGAGAAGTCAATTCCAGATAATTTAAGGTGTTCGGATGAGGTTGTGCCTGTGAATGCTCATTTGACGATACGGTGCACTTTCGTCTTAATGTGTAGGATTACCTAGACTCTGCAGAGTTGACCAAGTCAAAAATCAAGATTATGAAGACCTCCGTCTGGACTCGCGTAATTTGACTAGTGCCTTTCATCTTTATCTTAGGAAGAGTTTTATGTAAACGAGGTTTTTTGTTTTTTAAGGATATAAACAGTGACGTTTAGCCAAAGAGAGGGGAGAGTCTTTTCTATCCAAAAACTCTATGTAGTAGTCTTCTCTTCTCATGGCCGCTTGTGAGGAAAATCCTTTTTACTTTCTAGCTAGGGATTTGGTTTTATGAATATATGACACTTCTTTTATGAATGCAGTCTTTAGGTGGCTTATGTTTTATGGATTTATTTATTATTCACATATAGATTGGACAAATGATATTAGTAAAGGATTGTGCTCTATAAAATGATACAATTGTTCCCTAGGTTAATTCCTTGCCAAGAATGATTGTATAATTCCCCACAAGTTCAAAAACCTGGTCCCTTGTTGATTTTTTTTGTTCAATTGACTTATATTTTTCAAAGTAAAATCTTCTGATTGACTACACTGACACGGAAATCAACTGAGAAAATACATGATTGCATGAGTTTAATAGTTGGTGAACATGAATAATTCCTATTCCGATGCTAGAAAGTATTTCTTCTCCCATTAAATTCGTCCTAGTTTGGCATAAATCTCTCAATCGTATACTTCACTTTTAAAGTTCTTCTTTTTACCTATTTTCTACCATTCCTCATTTCCTGTGGATTGACCTTGGTCTCATCGAGTATTTACTACTTCTTGACGGTCTGCACTTGTGTGTGCCCATTCAAGAATCAAGCAAATGCATTTGAAAAAAAGGTTTGACATCCTCCTCCAGGTAAATAACATGATTATAGACTAAGGGGCTTATACATTTGAAGTTATCTATGGTCCATATTATTGCACTCTAATGACATTTGAGAACCTCTAATACCTTAGACTCTAGTTATTCAGTGAGCTTAGCAAAGATTACCATCGGATAAGACTCATTATCCCCAAGGAATACATACTTTAAATCATATGGAAGGGGTTTCAATTCAAGCTTTGGTGGATTGACATGGCTGATAGTGACATTGTATCACTTGGGACTAATTCGTCAAACTTGGGCACCCATGGCCCAACAGCACTAACCAAGAAAGCTTCTAGTTCCCTAACAAGGCCCAAACAATCCTCCTCTAACAAATACTCAACTTCATTAGTTATAAACTCAACCAAACAAGCCTCCAAAGAATGCCATGTTCACTTGTTCTTCTGCCAATGATTTATAGAGTTTACCTCCTTCCCTTCCTCCTCACCTGGTTGTTTAAAAATATTACAAATATTAAGCTCACGATTGATATTCCCAAAAGAATTTCATTACACCATTCCTGAAATTAATCAAAGCATTAGAAGTGGCAAGGAAATGTCATCCAAGAATTACAGGAATTTGACTCCCATAATGCACAATCGATTGGGTATCCAAGACAATGGAATCTACTGGGACATAGAACTTATCCACGTGGATAAGAACATCTTTAACTACTCCCCTAGGGACTTTAATAGATTTATCTTCAAATTGAAGAGTGATACATGTAGGCTTGAGCTTGCCTAGTTCTAATTATTGGTAGATTGAGTAGGAAAGTAAATTAAGACTGGCTCTAAGATCAAGCAAAACTTGTTCAATCTTGAAGTTCCTAATAATAAATGAGACTGTGGAACACCTGGGGTCCTTATACTTGGAAGGATATTTTTTTGGGATTATGGCACTAGCTTGCTCAATAAGAAAGCCCTCTTTGAATATTGATTTTTTTTAATAGTGCACAAGTCCTATAGGAACTTGGCATAGGAAAGGGCTTGCTTTATAGCATCAAGAAGTGGGATATTGATTTTTACTTACTTAAAAAACTCAGAAATATTAGCATAATTTCTCAATTTCTAGATCTTCTTCAACATTTGGGGGAAAAGAACAAGTACGGGACATGGAATCTCCTCATTCCTCTTAGGGTTAATCTCTTTAGGGGAGACTTATGTAGGCTCAACATGGGTGTAGACTCTGTGTGGTGGAATGACCTTACCTATAACTTTCCCACTCCTAAAAGTAGTGATGGCTTGGATTTGTTCCTATGGAGGATCTATAGTAGAAGAGTTACCTACTTGAAACTAACCCTGTGACTGTTTAGGTTTGGCAGGAAATTTGCCCTTTTCTTAAGTGGTCATAAATTAGGTCAACTTTTGTGGGTGATTCTTAATATCATCAATGGACTACGGATTCTAGACTTTGAAATAATTGAAGGCCTGAGTAGATTGGGTATTGTAATTCATTTTCCCTCGAATAAATTGGTTCAAGGTATCTTGCAGACTCCTCTTCTAAGATGGTTAATAAGGTAGGTATTGTGCTTGTTAGTTGACTGGTGGTGGTTGTGTGTTTGTCCAACTGAAATTTGTGTGATTATTACACCCTAGGTTGTATGTTTCAGAGGACAGATTAGGGTATGGTTTGTTAAATCCAGAGATCATATCAGATTGATCTAATAAAACCTCCTCATAAGATGCCTTAACAATGCACATATTGCTCTGTGGGAGGAACAACAACCACTTCATTTACCTTCTGTGACTCCCCAAAATCTGGGGGTCCCTTATCAACCATTGACCAACCGTCAACCCACGAAAATAACATTTCTTGTCCCAATTTCGGACCTTAGGTCCAAACAAATCCTTTTAATCGGGACTCTAACACACGTGTAAACCCCATGTTCTTTTCGGTCATTTAATTCATTAGAGGTGTTATGTACCTCAAAAAAGTTCATTTAGTGTCCATTTACATCCTTTGAATCAAGGAAAACAAGAACCAAAAGCATAAGAAAACCCATATTAAATTCCAAAATGTTTCGGCAGTACCGATACGTCGAACTCTTTGGACCAAAGTGTACCGGTACTGCGTACCCGTACAGTCTATCCAGTTTTTTACGTTTTCTTCCGTTTTTCGTTTCCAATTCATTCAAAACCTTTCTTAAACCAACCCAACACTTGCATAACATGTATTTGGGCATTCCACATAGATTATACAAAATCTATTACAACATGTAACCGCAATCTCATTTAATTGCATGTCAAAAATAAATGTTCATTGCAACTTTACAATTTTTGTCAAAATGAGCCACATTCTGGCTTCTTCATCCTTGAGGCTGAAAGTGAGAGTCATCCACCGGCACGAACCCCGCACCTGAAATGTTTTCCCATGAAGGGTGAGCTACGCTCAATAGAGAACTTCCTAAATAGGCTACTCCCTAACCCAAATGCATGTGAAATGCCATCAATGTTGAAAATTTACCATGCAATGCTATGAAATGAAATGAGACTCACTCCCAATAACCAACTTGGGCCCTTCTCGACCCTTCGACATATGCAAGTTGTAATCATGCAAATGCCCGTCATCCTTGGTCCCGAGCCTTTCCCGGCTCTCCAACACATGCACTTTCTCATGTGTATTAATTTGTCATTTATGTTACACATCAAATGACATTTTTAATTCGGGGTCTTGTATGGGGTGGGTATTTATGGACTTACACCAATGGTACCCAACTGACACGGGATTTATGGACTTCCACTAACGGTTCCGCATACACCGACACACTTTATGGATCAATATCAACGGCAGTGCGTATCCAATCACCGAGTCTTACACCCAAGGGATCTTCTAGCCCTTCTTGCTAACTCCGAACCTCACACCATTTAAACCGTGCGACTTGGCCAAGTTATCGACTTAGCTTACTCGAGCCCACTCGTCATCCACCCATATGGTGTATGACTACTTTCATGCACAACCACTCATTTTATACAATGTTCCCGTGCGTATGCAATGTAATGCCTCATTGAAACACTATTACAATGTTCAATATGCAATGTATGTCATATGAACCAATTCAAACCCAATTCACACAATCCATGAAAATCATATTTAAAGCATATAATTTTCACAATTTACAATGCCAATAAACAAGTATGCATTTATCAATATTATATCCAAAACTCACACCCAATCATGTTATCTCATATCAAGCAAATAATACACTTCAAAATTAAGACATTATGTAAACACATAACATGTCATAATTCGCATAATTTCGAGAAATTACTTTAAGCAATTTCTACTTACCCATTTCAAGATAGAATATACTCTACCCATTTTTAATGCCCATTTCGTCAATTCATTACCATAGGTAAGTCATATATATATCTATATTAACCTACCCATTTCCACACTACATTTAAAGTTGTGAATAAAACCCAAGTAAGAAAGTCTCCTACCTCTTGAAGCGTAAACCGAGTTGTAGAAGCTCCAGAAATCAACCCAACTCCAATCCAAGCTCTCCCAAGAAATTTTGTTTTTCAACGTTCGGTGAAAACTTTCGTTCTTGGTGCGTAGGCGTAGCCCTCGTCGAGGAGAATGACTTTCCCTCTTGGCCCAAACGGATCCGAGCTCTCTAGCTCTGTAGATCATAGAGAGAAGTTGGAGATTTCTTCTCTTTTCCCTCTCTTCTCTATCGGCTAGCAATGGCTGAACAAATGGGGGAAAAATCAGCCCACAACGCGCCACACGTCCATTTTTATTCCGAATTCGTTTTCATCCCAAAACGATTAAATTCCGCTCTGGTTCAAGTTCAAAATATTTTTAATTTGTCTTAACTTCATTTATTTTAAAAAAATCTCATAATTTTTTTAAAAATTTCGTATTTGAGTCTCCCGGGGGTCTGACTGTCTCGTAAAACGTGAAAAACTTGACTATCACAGAATTCGATGAAATTTGACATAGTCACTAGATTTCGCGAGACGATTCCAACGGTGAGGTCCGTTTCATCATCCGAGTTCTAGAAAATTTTAGGTTTACAACCCGAACCGTCGTGACAATTTACCGTTTTACCCTTTATTCTTAAAAGTTTAAATTTACTCGGGTTTTTACACCTGCCTCATCCCAAAAACCTCTAGATTACAAGATAAGGTGGCCATTTTGGCCCTCAGGTCATGATCTTCTTTCAGCATGTATTTTCCCCCGTGAGAAGGTGTAGCTATAGACTTTACTTTGGTCAATGAGGCAAAGTCCCACATCTGGGCACTCTAAGCTAAACTATCGAGTAATCAAAAGTCTCATTGGGGCTATAACCCTTGAATTGCCCTTACGACATCATTTCTACAAACTGATGCAAGGAAATTGGATGAGCATCATAGAAAAATCTAACTAACAATCAGTTTTCAAAAGCATGATGGAGACAATCTTTGAGAAGATCTTTGAATCTTTCCCAACACTCATAAAATATTTCTCCATCTTTTATAGAAAATTCATAATTTGACATTTTAAAGCATTAGTGCAATGAAGAGGGAAAATTTTCTTGATTTTTTTTTTAAAAAAAGCTAGCCAAGTTGGTATATAAAGGTGTGTCAAAGAATTAAGCCACATCTTAGACATATCCTTCAAGGTGAAGGGGAAAGCTTGAGACAGGCTACCCCAAAATTATCTTGGAATGTGCCACAAACCTCCTCATATTCCTTAATATGAAGATTAGGACTTTCATAATCAAGGCCATGAAATTGAGGCAATAATTGTATAGAGCCCGGTTTGACATTGAAATTTTGGGCATTAGCAGGGAGAACGAAACATGATGGCACACTTACTTCTAGCAGGATGTAAATAATCCCTCAGGGCTCTACCACTTTTGATTTACATCTTCAACACAATCACACTCACAACCACCCATCCCACTACCTATACGACCCAAGTCAAAGATGGGAATGTAACCGACTCTTGATCAGAATGACCAGAAGGACTAAATGGATCGACTGACTCTTTAAATGGAGACTAGACTTTGTTTGGAAAAGGATTCACCACTAGACATGCAATGGTTAAATTAAAAAAAATGAACTATGAAATAAATTAACCTGAAAAGAGATTGCTTCCAAATAGTCTATGGTAAAGATAGATTCTTCTTTCTTCTTCTCCGCAAATTATCCTTTTAGATCCCCAGCAATGGTGCCAAAAATTTGCTTGAACTTTAAATGTGACACCCAAGTGCAGGTTTTCAAGAAGTAATAAATCTAAGAGAAGTCTGAGGTCATACCTGTAACACCCCAAAATACACCCTGGACGGCATTACATTCTAATAACCATTTAAGCATGAGAGCACTAATTAATCCATCAACATTACATCAACCATTTATATTGTAACAAAATTCGGGTAGAATCTCCCTTGTACGGGGAGCTCTACCGCAAAAACTCAACCTGTGCAATTCTATTATAATGACCACACCGGGTCCATTTGCTTACCATAAAAATTAATTCACCAAACTTACAAGTTATCCCAAAAGAATAGG
>CM042199.1:23658392-23670024 GCA_023539305.1 Ilex asprella | reverse complement strand
ATCTTGAACAAAATATATGTTTGGGTTCAAGGAATATTTGTTCTTGAATTTCTAAAACCCTAGTTTTTCCAAAATAAACATTCTATTATGAAATTCATATGGATTCTTGATTTCTAAATTTATGTTCTTGATTAAATCATGTTTTCATCTAATACTTGTTCTTATTCCAAAAAATCTTAAGTTTTGGCAAAACCCTAGGATTTTGATATCGAAATTGTGAATACTTTCATGAGATGATCTCTTGCATATTTTAATTCCTTATTACAGTAGTATATTGAGAATTAAAAAATTGTGATACTTGAATTGTTAATGAAAATTTTGATTGGTTAACAATTGTGTTGTTGACAAAGTTGTGGTTTCATCTCTTGTATGGTTTGTTGTGACGGACTTGAATTGCATTCGAAAGCTATCGTAGAGTGTTAGAAGTTAGTCTATCCCAGTGGGGGTGAGATGGCTGTCTAACACTTGTAGTGGATTGTTGTTTTTAAAAGCAACCACTATTGTTCACGTAAATTAGAGACGGAGGGATGGTATACATTTCCTATGAAGGATTCGTTAATGTAGTGAGAGACGGTATATGCCCTTCCTAAAGTGATTTGAGATTGTGTGGTTATGATGAGTGAACGAGGTAGAATCGTTGTGTAGATTCCTGAGAAACAACTTACATACATGAGAATATGAGATGATGCTACTGAACTATTTATTGAATGTTTTACTTTCTTACATGTTTATTCCTTTCATTGATTTAATGTATTCTGTACACTTAAGATCATTGATTTACTGTATTCCATACAGAGGAGGAGCTCGGAATTGATGAGCTGATACATTGGAAAGCTCCAATAGAGGAGAACGTAAATCCTGAGGTGGATATTTAGAGCTATATTTTCTTAAGTTCTAGACTATAAAATTTATTTTGAGACAATGTAAAGTCTAATATTTTTGTTATTCCGCTGCAAGACAATAGTTAATTTTTGGGATGAAATTGCGATAGTTGGGCATATTCTTTTGTATGATGTTGTATATGTGGTGGATAATGAATGAAATTATCTTTGGTTATGAAGTTCATAGAGTTGCTCTCATGATGTGATTGATTTTAGATAGTAATGCCGTCCAATGTGGATTTTGGGGCGTTACACCAACTATTCCAAGCCATCCGTCAATCACCAAGTGTGATGTTGACGACCACTATGCACACACACTCATGTGATGCGAAGTCTTCGTGCATATGCAATGTGATGCACCATTGCAACAACAATATCATGTCCAACATGCTATGAATGTCATATAGACCCATTTTAACCACATACTTTAACATATGTCACGACAATTTATACCTAATGTTTATAATTACCACATTTTCACATTATGCTAATATATTAACAACATATATCAACTCATTAATTTAGCTATAACATTCTCAAGCATGTCATAACACATTTCATTCACAGGGGCACAACATAAACACATAGCATACCCACATAAACCAATTTCTAAGGGATTGCACAAGTAATTACCACACATCAATTCCAAGATAGGAATTTAATCTAAACCATTTCTATATCAATTTCCTTATTTCAATGACTATAGGCAAGTCATAAATCACTTTATACCTCTAACTATTCCATATGGACACCCTAGGTTAGAAATAAACCAAAGTAGGAGGAAATCCTATCTTTTGGAGCGTGAATCGAAGGTTAGAACTTCCAAAAATACTTCTCAAGCCCCAAAACTTTTGATTTTCCAAAGTCTCCTCTTAGATCTTTGGTAAAATCCCTCGTTCTTGGTGTGGTTACTAGCCCTCGTCGACGTGATCGATTTTAATTCTTAGCTCAACGGAATCTGACCGACGGAACTCCGAGAATTGAAGGAAGAAAGTTAGATTTTCTCTCTTTTCTCCCTCTTTCTCTCCAACATTGAAGACTAGCTGATTTCAACAGATATTTGTGGAAATATCCCACAAATATCTTATTTTTACCCCTATTTATAATTTACAAGGCTTGGCTCTCGTCGCACCAAGTTTTTCCCACTTGTTCGGGTCCATTTCACCTCGAAACGATTTATTTCATTCCGGTTTAAGTTCAAATTAATTTTATTTGAACATTTATCCAATTATAAGGAAATTTTTTATTTTTTATTTTTGGAGACCTTTGTGAGGTCATCCGCCACCCTGTCGCCTCGAACAACATGCAAAATCCTACTATCTCAAAATTCGACGAAATTAGTCTGGGTGACTAGACTTCGCGATACGAATCTAACAGTGAAGTCTGTTGCTTCATACGAGTTCTAGATAACACGTATTTTAAATCCATATTTTAGTGGCAAATGACCATTTTTCCTTTTTTTCAAAAAAAAAATCAAATTTACCTGGGTTTTACACCGTAAGAAAAGCTGGCACTCAGTTTCAATGAAACTAAGCTTCGTATGGAAACAGCTTCAAACTGAAGGAATGCCTATAAATAAGGCATTTAGATATAACAAACAAGCACAATCATTGGCTTTGGAAGAGCCAACTGCTTGGATTATTCTACTGACCCTAATCTCGGACCATCATCCCGTAATATGTGTATGGATTATAAGGATAGATGAGTGTCACTCTCCCTCGGAATGATGCGAGAAATGGGACAAACATGTGTGTGGGATGAAATGTGTGTGTGTGTACAAAAGTGCTCTCCAAGCGTAGAGAGACTTTTGATGGTCGTGTTTTACTTAGAATTGGTATTCTAAGGTCGTCTTATCCAAGAAGGAAGATAAATTATGTTGAAGGTGATTTTGTGAAAAATGGAAAAGTGTAAAAATCTTTGAGTTTTGTGTTTTGGTGAGTTGTGCTTTTGATTAAAATGAAATTAAAACAAGTTTTGGCTAATCCAAAGAAGCCATTCCAATGGGAATATCAAATCAACTCAAGACATTTTTCCGGGAGGGACTAAAATGGAGGTGAGGATTCAATCATATCCCGTGATAAGTCTACAGTGTATCAAGAACTCACAACTATGTCCACACTTAACCTAGTCAAACCAAACCGTCTTTCACTATGAGGAGGAATGAAAAAGAGTTGATTTAGCATACCCAAGAGGATTTCTCCCTTGGATTAACCAACTTAAAGCTTAGCTACTCATATTTAATGCAAGAACATACATAAAGTAAAGAGACTTTATGAAGAAATGAAGATTGGAACTTAAATTAAAGCAAGAAAAGTTAAACTATGAAGTAGTGCATTGAATACCCATTTTAAAAGCTTGAAAATGAAAAACTCAATACAACAATGGTAAAATCTAAAATGTTAACTAATCTTGCAATACACTTGAAATAAATGACATTAAAGGCAATAAATGAAGCGTACAAGAGTATTATAAAATATTACAAGTGAAATGGGTATGAGAAATGCAAAAATCTAACTTATCTCTCTAAAACTATCTCTTCTTCCTTGAGCTTATCTCTCTACAATGTTGTACACTCTCCATGATACTGAATAATGTTAAGTTTAGCTGCATTTTCGTTCATGGAGGTCCCCCTAGGTGTATGACAGCCCTTCCATCCATAGGAGGCTGAGTTGATGCTTTGCACAGGCTAGGAACAGCCTACCCAGCAACTCTCCAGGCTCCCACCTTCTCTCTCCTCCTCATAAATGCAATGGCCTTCAAAGTCCACCCCTAGGTGTGGGAAGGCATGTATGTGTGTAAGGGATGTTAAGGGACAAGTGGGAGAATCAATGGTGGTACCCCCAAAGTTGTAGAGCATGAGTTACAGAATCTGGTATTTTTCAGCAAAACCTATCGGTAGGTCAATGGCAAAACCTACCGATAGGTTTTACTCCAGTAGCCAAAACCTTCTAGAAGGTTTTCGGTAGAAACAACTCTAGTAGCCAAAACCTATTGGTAGTTTTATGAACAAATCTACCGGTAGGTTTTTATTTGTTTTGCTCAAATCTTGGTCCTTTCACCTTCCATGCCATCGTCAAGCCTCCCCTTCATCTCCATTGCCTTCAAGCACTACAATAGGGGCTTAAATTGCTCCATTTCTAATTATTTGCTTGCAAACATACCGAAAACCTCATTAATTGTAGAAATAATGCAATTCCTCCCATATTCACCACAAAAATAAGTCTAAAAAGGGTGCAAATGTGTAAATGATGTGAAATATTTTGTGCTAATCACACTCCTCAACTTGAGTTTTGCTAGCCCCTAGCAAACTTTTTTTTTTCAACCACAAAGTGTAAAACGATAACAATCCATTTAAATAAGTATATCACCAAACATCCAAAATAAAAAAAAATCAAAATGCAATTAACAAAATGAAATTGGCAAGATGGAACAAACAACTATGGCATTTTTCATTAATTACTTTCAAATTTTGAGTACACGGAGTTAGAATCCAAAAAGAAACAAAACGGCCCAAAACTCCTAGAGACTCTTCTACTATGCCAATAATTATACTCCTAGCTGTGTACAACCCAAAATTAAAAATGACAAAAAAAAAAAGACAAGAACGTCTTATTCATCATCTCCATCCCCCTCAGCATCATCATCGTCATCTTCCTCTTGGTCACTATCGTCCTCCTTCTCATCCTCCTCCTTATCAGAGTCAAATCTCAATAACAGTGGTAGCCGAGGAGGGCAGAGGCAGAAGGTCCACTAGGGATCGGCTCACCAGGAAAGGTATGCTGGAACAACCTGGTCATCATCACCGATATGCCCAGCACTGTCTCCTACAACACATCCAGGCACCAAGCTACCGTGCGCACAGGGGCAGAAGTGGATGGCCCAGAAACAATCAGCCCTACAAAGGATGATCCTGCAACTGATGACTCCAGCTTCGGAACCTTAGCTCAGTCACCCTGACTCATGACTGACCTTTTGCTACTGCTTGCCTTCTCGATGGCTCCAGTTTTAGGAGGAGTCAGCACATCAGAGACATAACCCTTCACCTTGGCGTGGTCGCACATACAGGTGACTAGGTTTTCAAATGGAAGCTTCGCCTTCGGCTTTCTAGCCTAGGCAAATTCCTTCATAAATTCCCATATCAAGAGGGCTACGTCCATGGCCTTTCCTATCATAACAACATGCAGAAGGGCTAGCTTTTCAATGCTAGGGTTCTTCTCAGCTCCCCGGGGTAGCAAATTATAATGGAACACTTTTTTCATCATCTCATAAGTGTGCTTAAGGCTCTCGACTTGGATCAGTCCCCTAAATTGGGTTGGGTCCTTGTACATCAACTCTGCATACTCCAATATGGTCTTGACCCCAGGGATATTTATAGGGATAGACCATGACACTATGAGGTGGCCTTTCATACTTCATTAGGGTAGCTTTCAGGTCTAGGGTCACATCAAAGGTTTTACCCCTCACATTCGTTCTCAAAATACCCGCATCTTCATCCACCACCTTCAATTTCTACTAAAATTTCTGACACAACGCCAAGTTAAACGTACTAACAGGCTCAAACCAAATCCCTATCCCATGGGCCTCAATGATCCTCACTACCTCGTTGTTCGAGCCAAGGGATATCCGATCCACAAACCGTTCATAGGTCACATTCTTATCCTAGATGCTTTGGTAGCGAGCATCGGTCCTAGCCTTCTTCCTTTGTTCCCTCCAGTCTCCACTCAACCCCTCGCCACTTCCTTTTTGGGCACTAGCACCCGCAGGTTGTGGAGAACCCAACCCAATGTGCTTGGTGCGGGCCATACAAAACAACAGTGCCCCAAACACCAAGAGCGACAAAAATGCCATCAAAAGTCCCTCAATCGAATTCACAACATCGAGAAAGATCTTCCCTGTGCGAACCATTGCAAGGAATTTGAAACTTTTGGAAGGATTTAAGGGAGAATAGAAAATTGGGGAAATTCATCAACCCTAGGGTTTAAGTGATGAAATCTACAAATCTTCAATAAAATCCACTCATTACTCGACCTTAGCAATGAAATATGAGAGATTAAGGTGATGGGTGAGAGATTTTTAAGCTTAGAGATGTTTTGAGGGAGAGAGAAATGCCTGAGGGTTCATAAGTTGGGAAGACAATGAACAGTCTCCCAAAACCCACCGGTAAGTCGATGCCCAAACCTATCGGTAGGTTTTACTCTAGTGAGCAAAACCTTCCGGTAGTTTTGCGGTAGGTTCAGATCCAGTGTACAAAACCTACCGGTAGTTTTATGTACAAACCTACCGGTAGGTTTTCACTTATTTGCAAAAAACATGTGCTCTCCAATTCATTTCATCTCTACTCCACCAAAAACATGCAATACACTAGTGAACCAAAATTTGAACTATCATGCCCCAATAACATAAACATAAAAGAAAAGAAAAAAACCTTAGTTCTCTTAGTGCAAGTATCGAATCTTGATCCAAGAACTATTCGTAGATCAGCAAGTTAACACCACAGAGATGTGGTAAGTTATGACGATTAAGGTGTGTAATAAGTTATCATTAGGAGTGGAGCATCGATGGTTTCACACCAGAAGAGAAAAGAAGGGAGGAGAGAGAGCGGCACCAATGGAATAGTAATATAGATCACCTAACGTTATATGCATGATCTCCTCGAGGGTAGAATATAAATTTTAAAAAATAAAAAATGGACTATTGGACCCATTTAATAAACATTACACATTATACGTTAATAATGACCCAATAAATTTGCGCCTATTTTTATTGACAAAATAGAATGTCATATTATTTTTAATTCTAATTTTCACTAATTTATGGTCATTCTCAACTCTCTATTGATGTAGTATTGACATTGGATAAAATTAATGAGCCCGGATTTAACTATACCAGACCTAATTAATTAGATAGGCCAAAATTAGCTACAAGGCAGGTCAAGCCCAATTTATGGATTCGGTCCAGTCCAGAGTTCAAGGAGTCCAGAAGGATTAACGTACGTGGGTAGTAATTACCGGGATAGCTGCTCTTGAAGATCAAGACAATATTTAATTGTACTTACCTTATGTAGTTATCCTCCCTGGAGAGCTAGTACCTTTACCCTCACGATAACGTCGTAACAAAAACTTTGTGCCTATAAATTGTAAGCTTTCTCTACATGAGAGGACGTCTCTCTACACCTCCTCACATAACTTTTCTCTCTTTTAGCTATTGTATCTCTCCTGAAGCTAACCATTGCTCTCTCTCTCTCTCACCTACTATTTCATCAATAAAGGTTCCCCCGCCACCATTGCCGTTTCTTGGAATAAAATAGGTCACTCGTACCAAACCACTATATATCTGCATGTTGACTTGATATTTACATTATTTGTCATTAATTACTCTATTAATTGTCCATTAATAACACTTTATCACCTAATCAACTATTGATCTTGCATAAGACCATTATGTGCATCATCAATTGGCTCCATCTATAAGAAGCGATTAGATTCTCTCCTCATAGTCTTCCTACCTCCAATGGCAAGAACAATCAGATTTATAAACCATAAAGTAGAAGATGATTTGCCACATCATGACGAGGTCTAGTCACCATCAGTGAAAAGTAGACATATGCAAAATCTACTTTTTCACTAATTTGGAGTTAAAAACTCAAATTCAGAGAGAAATAAGCTTTTTTTAGAAAATTTTGTTACCCAAATCGCCTTTGGCAATTTGTATGTTGTAGATCTAAAAAAAAAATCGTCTCAAATAGACGATCGAGCGTAGAGTTACAATCGTTCAAAGTTTTGCCTTTTTCATAGTTTTTTGATACTTCGATTGGCGCCCAACGAGTGCCCCTTCTCCTAACTATGCCCAGGCCTCCCCGACGTCACCCAAACCAGACCTGGTGTCCTCTTCTATCAACCCGCCTTAGGCCTCCACATAATTGGCCTTGGCATAGCCCCTTGCTCCATGGCGTTGCCCACATCCTTGCAATCTACAGCCAGCACCAGCATCAGCACCAGCCAGCACCCAGCGGACAACGCCCTAGCACCCATCAGGTAGCTCCCAATACCAATGCCTACGCCCAGCGGACAATGCCCAACGCCCACCGGACAGTGCCTAGCCCGTGTCTCTGCACCCAACAGTTGTCTCATGTAAGCACCCTAAATCTCCAGCTTAGTGCCTCTCCTGATAGTTGTCAAAAGCTTGGCATATCTCTGCTCTATTCTCAGGCAGACAACCTATGTCTCTAGCTTAGCGGCACTTTCGTGAGTCAATAAAAACTTGGCCTAATCATATCTTTGTTCTACTCTCAAGTAGGCAGCTTATGTTTCCAGCTTAGTGGCTCTCTCGAGAGTCGTCAAAAGCTTGGTTTATCTTTACTTTGCTTTCAAGCAATCAGCCTATATCTCCAGCTTAGATGCTCTCACAAGAGTCACCAAAAGCTTGGTCAATTTCTGCTCTGCTCTCAAGCAAAAACATATATCTCCAACTTAGTAGTTCTCACGAGAGTCGCTAAAAATCTTGGTCTATCTCTGCTCTGCCCTGCTTTCAAGTAGACAACATATATCTCCAGGTTAGCTGCTTTCTTGTGAGTCGCCAAAAATACTTGGCCTATCTCTGCTCTGTTCTCAAGCAAACAATATATATCTTCAGTTTAGCGGCTCTCACGCGAGTCGCCATAAGCTCGAGCTAACTCAACTTGTGTTTATACGCAAATAACCTCATTATCTAGAAGTTCAGCCTCAAAAGTTGTGGCTCTCTCATGAGCCAACCTCAATTGTTCCTCTGCAGTCTGATGCCCAGGTCTCTTTTCCACCAAAGCTCATGACACCTTGTTGAGTTTGAGCATCCTCAAAAGTACAAAAAAGCCACACCCATCTACAAAATTCTGAAAAATAGAATGTCAACATGACCAAGCATACAAAAGACAAGGTTCTACATAACAATGGGGTACCATAGCAAAGTCCTTTATCTCGGTATCGATGATACCCTCAAGAGCTCGAGAATTGACATCCAAGGGTGTTACAAACCTCCAAAGCCTCTTGTTAGCCAAAATTCACACCCTACAGCAGGGACACTAGGTCATTGCTAGAAACAGGATAATTATGTGAAGGGCTGGGTGTAACACCCCACATTTTTTTTTATATATGTATATAGATATATAGTAAATAATTGTTGTAAAAATGTGGATATGTGTAGTGATGTGTGTTAGAATTTGATAGATTGGAAAAGTAGAGATTTAGAATGTTAGTGAAAATAATAGTTGAAATTTAGTTTTAATAAGTGAAAATATTAAATTTTAGGTCCAAGAACTTGTATTAAATAGGTATGGTGTAGAAATATGTGTTGGATAGGTTTGGGAAGGATTTGGTTGGCATAGGAATGGACTAGAAATGGAAAAAAATGGATGAAATAGTGCACGTGAACAGTGCACTGGCTGCAACTTCAAGCGCGATTTGGACATTGATGCAGTCAATATCTCTCAAAACTCAAAACATGAAAGTTTTAGAGCTCTTTCTTAGCATTCCAAATCATCTTGAATCATCTCAATCGAAGCTCGGATGAGAGATTTATGTCCAGATAATGAAGCGATGTCAAAACAGTCCCATTTAGCTTGAACAATGCACGTGAACAATGCACTGGCTGCAAATTCACTTGCGATTTTGACCTTGATTCAGTCAATATCTCTCAAAACTCAAAACTTGAAAGTTTTAGAGCTCTTTCTTAGCATTCCACAGAATCTTGAATCATCTCAATCGGAGCTCGGATGAGAGAGTTATGCCCCGATAACAAAGCGATGTCGAAATAGTCCATTTAGCTTCGTTTTGCAATTAATGTCTCCATTTGTATCTTAAATCAAAATATAAGAATAATGAGTAAATTTAGGCTTCAAATAAGTATAAAAGGTTTTAAGAAGCACCCTTGATCATCTTTTATTTGCAAACATCGCAAAACTTCATTAATAGCCGGTTCGGATGGGTAAAATAGAAACTTTAGTATTTCGGGTGTACGTTGACTTTGGTTTTGAGATAAATCATAAAAATAAATATTTTTAGGTTAAAATAACATTAAAAATGAATCCGGAACGTCAAAAAATCTTAGGATAGTCATACGGATCACATTGGAATGTTTAGTGGCAAAATCGTAAATTTGGAGACAACCCAAACAGCCCATGAACAGTAAATTTCGGGGCTGCTGTATCTAAAACCCCATATTCAGCCCCTTTTCTCTCATTTCTTTCACTCCCCTTTCATTCCACACCTCTTAGAGGCCTAAAGGAAGATTAAGGGAGAAAGAAAAAGGAAGAGGGAGGTCTTTAGAGCTTGGGCTTTGTTTGAAGATCTTAATTCAAGGTAGGAGATTTATTCTCTTTCTCTTACATTGAGGCTAGGGTTTATGTATATATGTATGTTTTGCTCTAAATGTGATGTATAAGATATGAAATCATCCTCTCTTAGTCTTTTTGGCAAAGATTACATGTTTCTAACAAAGTTAGGGTTGAATACCCATGAAATTTCTTCTTTTGCTTCAAAACTCTATTTTTGGAGAGTGATGAATTTCCTTTTTAAATTCTTCCTTTATTATTGAATTCAAAACTATAGAGCTTTGTGTTGAGTGATAAATTAATATTGTGGTTGATCTCTTGCAATTTTCTTAAGTGGTTATTAAAAAAAATTGTCACACGAATGAAGGATTTTGTTAATACTTTGAAATTGTTAATTAATTGAGAGTATGTTGGTTTCCTTATTATATGGTTGTTGTGACGGACTTGAATTGCCTTCGAGAAATGCCGTAGAGTATTAGAGGTTAGTCTATCCCAGTGGGGGTGAGATGGTTGTCTAACACTTGTAGTGGGTTGTCATTTGGTAATGCAACCACTATCGTTCACTGGAGTTCGAACTAGGGTTGGTATACCTTTCCTGGGGAGGGATTCGTCACTGCCATTGGGATGGTAGACGCCCTTTCCCGAAGTGATTGTGATTTGAATGTGATGGGTGAACTAGGAATAGTCGTTGGGTAGATTCCTGAGAAGCAATCAACGTACATGGCACGGGGATGAACCAATATACATAAGCATATGGGTTGGATTCCGTCATGGCCGGTGCATTGGTATGGGACAATGCAACGACAGACGCCCTTCCTAACCATTTGGCAATGATTTATTATTGATGAATGCATTTTACTATTTTCATTTGATTATCACTGTTGTTTAAACTTGAGATCTGTTTAAATGTCCTGGTTTTATTTCAAAAGTTTTATATGTTATTTGTGAAATAAGACCAACCTATTTTATAATTTTTTTAAACCTTGTTTCAGTTTGGAAAGATTTTGCTACAGAGCTTCGTGCTCATCCCCTATAGTTAAACATTTTTCAGATTTAGTGTTAGAGGAGGATCTCGGAGTTGAAGAGTCAGGGCATTGGGAGGCCCCACCCGAGGGGAATCTAGATCCCGAGGTGGACCTATAGAGTTATAATTTCTTTTGTACTAGCCTAGAGATTTTACTTTGAGATCATGTAAAGTCTAGTCTTTTGTTATTTCGCTGCAAGTGTATTTCAATTCTTTTGAGATGTAAATGTCATAGTTGACATATTCTTTTGATATTATGGCCATGACTTGGCATATTATTTTGGGAGGATATTGTAAATATTTATGGATGACATATGGTGAATTAAAATTTATTATATGATGGATAAATGGACTCGGTGTGGTCAATAGCTATGCATATGTGGACCCTGTGCGGTCAATTGTAGTATAATTGTACAGGTTGTG
>CM042199.1:23638793-23651247 GCA_023539305.1 Ilex asprella | reverse complement strand
AACAAATCAATCCAAACCCGTCTCCTGACCATCGAGATAAGAGGGAATTGATTTGATTCGGTGTCACGAGGAGAGAAAGAGAAAGACTGGCCGACGCGCTGCCGAACAAACCACTGCGGATATTCAGGGGATGGCCATGGGAATGTGTGAAGGAGAGGAGCGTATGGGTTTGGGTTCTTCTTCTTCTTGTTCTTCGAATACTAGTGGGTATCATTCTTCAGTTTCATCATCAGCTGCTACACCCATCGGCTCCTCTAATATTGGTTTTCAGGTCTGCTTTCCTTTCCTGTTCTTTGCCCCCCTCTCTCTCTACAAGCACGTGCACATACGCACTCTCGCACACTTGGAGACACATATGCCTATGGGTGAGGATAGGGTTTTTTGAACCTTTTATTTTTCTCCATATGCTACATTTTATTTTTGGTGTTTTTTGGAATTGGTAGTGTAACATGTTCCTGTGTACCGATTTTTTGCAGTTGTTGAAGAAGCACGGATGGAAAAAAGGAACCGGCCTAGGTGTTTGTGAACAGGTTGGCTGTTTCTATTGTCTTTACTTGTAAATGTGTGTATATATATGTTTCAATCCGACTTAATTTCGCCTTCCTGAATGAATTCATGCAAGTAATAGTATCTACGTTGGTTCATTGGTTGATTTTATTATCATTTGTAATGCAATTTTTCACATGAAAAAGAGAGATCGTTTGCTGCACAATAATATTAGCCCTAGCAATTGGACGTTTATGGTCATCCAAGCTGCCCCCCACACACAGGGCTTGTTTGGTTGAATTTTGGGGAGGGGTTTGGATTGGCTTCTCCAAACCCTTCCAAACTCAAACTCCTCTTTACAAAGATGAAATTCAACATTCAATCCGGTCGATACCCATGTTTGGTATGTAACACATACACATGTTGGACCCACGGATATATCATAATTATTAACTACTATTTGTCCTATAAATGATTATTTTATCCTTGATCAATTCAATTCATACATATGTTAAGGAGTACAATTGTCTTTTGCATCTTTAACCCCTTATCCATCTTCCTAAACACACTGTTCTCCTAGGTTTGACGAAATCCATGATCATAGATTTAATTTTTAGGCCATCTATGGGCTGAGTATGAGAACTTGGGACTCAACTTTCAATCCAAACATGAGATTTGGAGGTCCTTTGGACTACTTTTCCCAAACTCATCTTGCCAATCCCCCCATACTCCTTTACCTAACATCTCCCAAGTCCACATAATTAATTTAATAGAATTTGCTGGCATTGACACATGCCCCACTTTTCAATGGTGATTTATTGTGATTTATGCAACAGATATGCAAAATTTATTGAGTAAATTCAAACAATTCAAGTACTTAAAGTTTAAACGGGTTAATTAGAGCATCTATCAAACTCTCAAAGTAAACTTAAGTACAAACATTTGCAATTTGGGTATTTATTTAGTACTGTAGTTCAGGTGCCTCGGGACAATAATATCAATGATAGTGCGTTGCATAATACATAAAAAATGTTACAACATTCATTATAAGGCTCATGTTCATGATAACTCAGGGACTGAACCCCCCTCATTTCCAAGTCTATGTCCTGCAAAATGATGATTGGAATCAGCCAACGTCTAGTAGAGAAACAACTATCGAGTTTTAATCCCATCTCACATGACATAGCTATCCTATACTCGAAATTCTTAAGTAATATTTGTAACAAATAATTATAGCAATGTCATACTTAGAACATGCTTAAAGCTTCATATATGATGTACCAACAAATAAGATGCTCACGAGTAAAAGTAAATCTTTCGATTTGGCATGTATACTATATTACCAACTAATGTCATCGGTCCACCAGTTTTTTTGCTTCAATCTATGTCCATTGTTGCCAACTCAATATTTGAGGTCCAAAAGTAATTGGGGAATATTGGGTCCTTTCGAGGGCTCGAACCTCGGGTGTACCCCACGCTCTTGTTCTTAGATGCTTTCAAGGACGCACCTTGGAGGATGCTGTACTTGATCGAGACTTGTTCTGGTCTTTCACCCAAGGGAGGAGCGATCCTTGCTTACTTGTTTCCATCTTTTTTCAACTGTTATCATTTCGTGTATCACATTATCGGTTATACATACTAACCAACATCATCACGTACGATATACCTTCCATCGAAATACCATTCAATATGCACATGTGCAATTAGAAACAAGCATTTCAATATCAGTTTGACATGCTTATATATATATATATATATATACACGAGTATATACTACTTTGACCATTGTATCATTATCACCATTATGAGCATGTCGACATCAATCATCCAACACATCTCGTGTATATTTCCATACTTTAGTGGTTGTTAATGTTAATAAGTAATCACATCCTTACTTATACAATCAATTTATATTCTTCATAACCATGAGTGTTGTATATATCACCAAGGAATACACTCCGGAAGGCCTAACAATTTATAATAGCCTCTTTATTTTGAGTTTTAAAAGCTTTTGGGGTCATTATATAATTTCTTGAAACATTATCTGGCAATTAGGGACCAATTTGTAATTTTTAAAACTATCTCATAACCGTTTGGGGGTCAATGTAAAGTTTCAGAACTTTCACATAGTGTTTGGAAAGGTTTTATAAATTGTTGGTACCATTTTATAATTTTTTAAACTTGTCTATCATTGAGGGTCACTTTGTAAATTTCAAAAGTACTTCATAACGCTCTGGGGTCAATGTACTATTTCAAAAACATTTCCTAACTATTAAAAATTTTGATATAAGGGCCCTTTCTGTAATTAAGTCAAAAACTCATAATTCTTCCTTTCCTTATGTCCAACAATTGGATTGTTCCTCGCCTCTTTTTTTTCTTTTTCTTTTTACACTCCAACTCAAAATCCATCCCAAAGTCTTAAATTGTCTTTTAGGAAATTTTGCTATGGATTTCTAGATGAAATGTATAAAGCAATTTGAGAGATCTGTAAACACATCAAAATGTAAAACCTATTTGAGAAACCTACACATCCAAATATGTATATAAGCATACCCACATAAACACCCACATATGTATAATTCCATCAACATTTTTGATACATAAATGTATAGATCCATCACAATATATACACTACACATATATAGATCAACAAATGTATACCTAGGGTATGTTTAAATCGTGGGTTAAAATGGGATAACACCAGTATGATAGGAGAAAAAAAATATGTGGGGCTATTTATCCCACGTTTGGTAAGCAAAAAAGTGCACTGAAAATTCTACTCGGGTTTATCTCAATTCAGTTTGAAAAGTCAAAGTTAAGTTGCCAACGTGGGTTAAATGAAACCCGAGGGGGGCTGGAATATTTTTTACACAGACCGGATAAGTGAGGAAAATAAAAGATTTGCCCAGTCTTCTATCATCTGCAGTTGCTAGTACACTTTCCTAGCGTGCCTCCTCCTGCAAACATCGCTACTTCTTGCTGAAGTTTCACCAGAGTTAGGTAAATATTTTTTCTCCATAAATTTCATTCCCATCCTCTAAACCTAGAACCTATTGCTTTTGTTCCATCTGCAAATCATTTGAACTTGTAGCTTTCTCAGACCAATGGAACTCTGGCCGATGCCTTGTAACTGTTTCTTGAGCATCATCTTCATATTCTTGTTGTTGGATATAAATATATATATATATATATATATATATATATGAATGGAGTTGAGATTAGTTAAAAGTTGTTTCTATCAATTAAAACTTATTTTTATCAATTGGGTATGTAATATTTTCTTATTTGCATCGAATTATCTCACAATAAGGGGTTCTCATTGGTGGGTTCATGAAAATTTTTCTTTGAAAGTGATCAGTAATTTCTTTGAATTGAAATTAAGTTGATAATTTATGTTGAATTGGTTAATTCAACTTTGGAGCATGACCAATTTGCCTTTTTATTGCAAATGGAAGAAGTCACATTCTTTCTTCAAACGAAAGTGATACATGTGTCTCGAGGAAATTGAAGCACTGGATAGAATAATTGATATAAAAGTAATACATTTGTCTATTAATATATGGTGTTAATGGCTACAATATATTCATAAATGTTTATTTTATATATTAATGAGTTGTAAAAATAATTGATATAAAAGTGTATTTTTTTGCTTGGAATGGAATGATGGGTAATTTATAAACCAACCATGGATGTGGATTGGATATGACCGGGTTATAATACTTGACTAATTTTTGCCGGAGGAATCCAATGGTAAAGTCCGTTTTCTCATATGAGTTTTCTATTAGAAGCCAATATATTAATTTAAATTATGTGTTTTCCCAGGCATCGGTGTATTTTTACATGTCTTCTTGGGAATGAAGTCACATCTCAGTCTTTTTTTATGATAAAAAACAAAACTCTTGTATTGATTTGAAATTAATGTCAAAGAGTTAATAGGATGGAGAAGATGTCTAACTATAAAATGAAAAAAAATAAAAACTATACTCAACTCGGCACTAAAAAAATTAAGGGGCCCATGTGGCTTTCGAATCCACCAAAATACAAAATAGCAGCACAAATCTGATCCTATAAACCGTCTATCTATTTGGTTCTATCCTCGAATATCATTGAGTTTCTCTCCAACTAAATTACCCATATTATGACAAAAATTGCACAATGCCAAATGGTCAACTTTTCAAACTTTTCTAAATCCTTCAAATTCTTGCATCAGCATTGAAGAAAAAGTTTCTAGAATCTCCCATTGTAACCCCACTGATTGAAATAGCTTGGACCACACAAATGTAGCAATAGGGAAATGCAAAAAAAGGTAATCAATACTTTCATTGTCACAGACACATCACACATCATTGTGGAGAAATCCACATAAATGGTCTTCTTCATTGCTTCATATCATTTGAATTAATCGTACCATGAGCTAGATCTATGCACAAACTTGCACCTTGCTAGGCACTTTAGCCTTCCAAATCATTACAGAGGGAGGAAACACATGATACAAAGGATCATCAATCAACTTATCAAAATAAGATTTACATGAAAAAACCCCCGAAGACACAAGAATTCACTTTCTTTTATCATTTAATTCATGACACAACTTGATGTCATTAAACAAGGAAATAATTGACACCACTTCCATAGTATCTCTATGATCAAGATGCCCAAAATCATAAGAGATTGATTGATTAGAGTAATTACACATTGATGCAATAGAACACGCCCATGAAAACGAGATACTCGATAAAGACGTGGAAACAAACCAAAAGAAAATAATATCCCAATTTAAACACCCTCCCAAAATCGAATTCTCTCCACGTTCCCCACAATGAATGTAACATTTTGAGAAAATTTTGAAAGTCTCTGAGAAATAATTTTCATGGGCAACGATAAGATCCTCGGTCTATCCCAACAGCATCCCACCGATTGGCTTGTAACCCATATTTTCTCTTATTAACCAAATGCCATAGTGAATTTTGTTCCATTGGAAATCTCCAAAGCCATTTGCTAACAAGAGCGACATTTCTTGCCTTCAAATTCCCACTCGAAAGACACCTTTTTGTTTTTGTTCTTGACACGTTCTCCCAATTTACCAATGAGCATTTTTCCCTTCTCCATGTCCTTCCCACAAAAAATTTCTCATTATTTTCTCTAATTTTATTGCAATCTTTCCTGACAATTGAAAGAGAGAAAGAAAATAAGTCAGTATACTAGCCAAAATTGATTGGATCAACATTAATCCACCCCCTCTAGAAGTATATGCTCTCTTCCACCCATTTGACCATTTGCTCACTTCTTTCCATAATTGGATCCCAAAAAGCTAAGGGCAAAGGCTTCCTCCCTAAAGGAACACCTAAATACCTTAACAACAATTGTCCCACACCACTTCCCAACATTCCCGCCAGTCTAGAAATTTTATCATGAGAGGAATTTATAGGCTTTTCTCCATGTTAACCCTTAAACCTGATACCTTTCCAAACACCTCCACTATCTATTTTAAATTATGAAAATTTTCCTCATCTCCCAGTGAAAAAAAAGATAATATTAACAAAAAATTGCAAATGTGTCGCATGGATTCTATCCATTCTAATAACAAAGCCTTTCACAAGATCAAATCTCTGGGCTCTTCTGATTTGCCAGCTCAAACTGTTATCAACTAAAGTAAAAGAGAAAAAGGGATAAATGATCTCCTTGTCTCAATCTTCTAGTTGTTGTGAACCAGTAAACCTTCCCCTAGGCTTTCCATTGATTCTACTTCTCCATCTACTTCCAAAACCCCTAATTTCCAAGAGATAATTCAAAAAGCTCCAATCCACATGATCATAGGCCTTTTCAAAGTCAATTTTAAACACAATACCTTCTTTACCCCTTAATCTATAATCCTCCCCCACCTCATTAGGTACCAAAGCCACATATAAAATTTGTTTTTATCGAAAAAAGGCACCCTAACACTTCGAAATTGTCTCACTAAGTACTTACCTCAATCTGATTGACAACACCTTTGCAATGGTTTTACAAAGGCTAGACACAAGGCTAATCGATCTAAAATGCTTCATTTTCAATGATTTGTCCTTTTTAGCGATGAGACAAATAAATGTAGCATTGGTAACGGGTAATCAGATCGATATAAAAAAAACATATATGATTATTTAGGCTCCGTTTGGTAATATTTTCGGTTTTCAGTTTCAAGTTTAAAAAATAAATAAAAACTGAAATGATTTTTGGTTTTCAGTTTATAAAAAATGAAAACCGAAAACATGTTTTGGTAAATATTTTCTGTTATACAAAAAATGAAAACAGAAATAGAAAACTTGTTTGATAAACACTTCCATGCTAGTTTAACTATAAAAATAACAGAATATAATGATAGCATATTAAAGCATAACATAATTCATAAACATCCATACTACAAATATATCCCATAATTTACGAACATCCAAGATAACAATCCATATACACCAAAAACAATATGTCTCAATGTCCAACACTTGCCCACAACTCATTGGCAATGCAATCTCGCACACGAGCCATTTGACGAATTTGAGTTTGACTGATATCTACTTCAATCGGGTTCTGTGAAGTTGATCCTGTATCATCATCCACCCTTTCTTCATTACTGAACTCATCAAATAATTGATCTTGAGCAACGTGCATTCTAATGAAATTGTGAACTATACAACAAGCTGTTGGAATGTATTTTTGTGTTCTTATAGGGTAAGGGGACATTTGTTTGAGAATGGGAAACCGAGCCTTTAGCACTCCAAAACAACGCTCAATGACATTTCGAAGTGATGAGTGACGATAATTGAATAACTCTATCTTACTTCTTGGACGTCGGCCACTGCCTCTATAGTCACGTAAATGATATCTCTCATCACGATACGGTGACAAAAACCCAGACATGTTCGTATATCCAGCATCAACAACATAATATTTATCTGGCAAATGGTACACATGCACAATAAGTGATAAGATATAAATTTTACGAATAAAAAGAAATGTTACAACAAAGAATATTACTCCCTTCAGGCATTGGGAAATTGTTTTCTGGATTGTTAATGGACTCAATAAACACTCTCGAGTCAGTAGCAGTTTCTTCCCGACCACTCATAACAAATGTGAATCGCATGTCAATCGAACATACACACATGACATTTTGTGTTGGTTCAACTTTCTTACCACGGTATAAGATTTGCTTACTCACTGGTACACGTGCGTCAACATGAGTTCTATCTATAGCACCGATACAATTCTATAACATAATAGAAAGTTAATATACATAATGATGTGTATAACAAATAATAAGAAATAGAAGATACATTACCTTGAAAAATGGACAGTAATTAGGATTGTGTCAAATCTGAGGTGGAACGATATGAAAATCAGGAGGTTTGATAATGTGCACTCTAAGTCGACAAACTGCTTTCAAGACTCGATGAAAGTATGTGGAAATAGTGTGACCTGAATGTTGGAATCTCTCTGCTACCAAACAAACTCTCTCATTGTGAGATATAATCAGTAAAAAAATAGCTACTTGTTCTTGAACTGTCACATACCTAGAATTTGTCAAATTCCCGTTACTTTTTAGTTCTTCACAAAAAAAAATAAACACATGGGGATCCATCCGAAACTGATCATAGTACCTATCCTCATGTCCATGTAATATTTCTAGAACATAGTCATGATCTTTAAGTATAGAGGTTCTACATGGTTTTTTATCAAAAATTCTATCAAGTTCTTCTACGAGTAATAACATTACACACATAACTATCTCATACTCCTCCTCGTCCTCCTCAATCAATTGAATGACATCATATGAGTTCATCATATCCACAAAGTACCTAATACAATAACAACAAACAATGATTAAACCAAACCAAAGATATACTATTCCACAAATCATTAAAGTCATCACAAAAAAAAAAAAAACACATTGACCAACAACCAAAGGTTAAAAGTAGTTTGTTAAAGGTACAAAACATGGTTTAAAGTCATCACAAAAAATACAACCGTGAACTAACACATCACAGATTCATGACTACACCCCTTTCCCGATGATCAAGCAACTCCAAGAACTTTTTCCGCCACACTGCATCATCACGCATCAATTTTAAGGCTTTTGTATAAATCGCATCATCAATGTCCTCAAGAGAGTTCAAAGCATCGATGCAATCTTTCAACAAGTTTGGATGTGGGTCAATCGTAGTCACCGAATCAACCATAGAGTCTGCACAAGTCGATGACGAACCAACACTTTCCATTCTTTTCTCGTAGAACTTCGACCTTACCTTTGCAGATTCAGCTAACATATTTAGTGCATTGGTAAGGGCACGAGTACAAGAATCTTTCTTTATTCGCCGACTACGATTAGGAGTGATAGAGCGACTTCGATTATGATTGGTAGCAGTTGGATTATCATCCACATTGTCATCGGCATTTTCATATTCCTCATCATTTTTTGGGTCATAATTGGGGTCATGTTCATCATCAGAGGGAGGCTTGGTTGAAGGGTAAGCATGTTCACCAGTTGTCGTTGTGTCACCATAGATTCTATACAATGCATCATAATATGGACAACCCTTTTTTTTGAATTTTCTGGCATTTTTATTGACCTAACAATATAGGATTATTATAAAACACATTCTAGTAATGACCATTTAATGAAAATCATATCACATTTGAACACAATAAGAATTTATACCTTGAACAAATTTTTTCACACATCATCTGGCAAAGTCACTGTCCCTTTCTCTGGATCCCAATCAACTCCCGTAGTTTCATTAACTAGTTTGTGAAAATCACCCCATACTCGCCTCAACTGATTAAATTTATTCTTAAGTTGCTCATGGTTATATGAATACCCAGTTCGACTTTTCAGTTCCTCAAGAATGTATTTCCACGCTTCTCTATTGAATGTAGTAGTACCTTTATTTCCTTTTGCAACCTGCTCATCCATTAAATCTATAAAAATTGCCTCACTCTTAGCAGGCCATGGGGTATCAGATTTGGTGGATTGAACCTCAACCACATCGTCACTACCTACATTGCTTACATTGGTATTCGCCATCTACAACCACACATTCTAATAACATCATATGTATGGAAAATAAATTCAAAGGCAAAATCATGAATTAAAACAAAACTAAAAACAATAAGCATTGTAGTCATAATTATCTTTAAGCTAAACATACTAACGATAAGATGGACCAAACATACTTTCTTCATAATAAGCTAAGGTGTGCCATGAACTATTAGACAAGATTTCTTTGACTTATGTTGCAGCTTGCTTTGATCTATATTCTAACACTTCTTAAAAAAAAGTGGCAATCTCTTCAAGCCATTCTTTAATCTAATTTTTTTCTTGAATCTGAGTTCACATTTTCATTTCATCTGGAACAATTAAAGGTGTAGCCATATATTGGTTCCTCTTGTGCTAATAGAATCAGATATTCTTTCATCCATTCATTAATGAAACTGTCACTGAAATAGGATGAAGCTATTCCTACCTTCTTGTAATCTGTAGGAGAGCAATTAAGAACAATTCTTAACCCTACTGCCCCACTTTGGGCATATAGATTGTTGTAATTATATTGTGACAATGTTGATATGAAAGTGTCTCTTGATGTCCAGGGAAATTTTATGAGCCCATTGTATTCTTTGCTGCATTCTAATATCTATTTGCTTTCTCTACACTTGGGAAGTAAAAAGAAGACTAACAATTGGTGATGTCGAGCCTCGGTGTAGTAAGGTTACGACTTGAGTGTCTTGGGTTCGAGTTGCATAAATATTCTCTCTTCATATAGGGGGTTTGATTGCGTATATATAATGTTTTTCATATGATTTTTTACCAACTAAAGATGTTCTTCACGGTAAGTTGCCTCCTAGATATTCTTTGGGTAATTTTTTTTTCTTTGGGGGTTGATAGAAAAGTGTATTATCTCCTAGATCTCGTGTATTTTCAAGCGAAAATAATATCGTTGAACAACACACACAATAAAAGGTGGTGTTGGACTAACGTAAATTATTTTCCACAAAAAAAATGAACTTTAAGCTTCAAATATATTTCAATTTAGAATTAAAAGAACAATTAATTAACTTTTGGGAAAAAAATAAAATAATCAAACAATTGAGCTTAACATACACACCATAACAGGGATTCAGTTATCTACAAGTTTGATTAATAAGTAATGATCTAAAATCCTAATGATGATGGAATACACAATTACCACCCCAAATGTGAGTATTCAATCAATAACTAAAGACACCTAGAATCAGAAAACCACAAATGAGCAATCATAATAGCTTGCAAACCAGAATTCCAACAAATTCCAAGATCTCATACGGTTAAAGATGAAGTGACTAAATAAATGAGAGAACGACGACGAACCTGAAGAAACATATCTAATAAATTTTTTAAAAAAATCAGATCTACAAAAAAAAAAAAAAATTAGATCCAACACAAAGAAACATCCTACAGATCGAGAAACAAAACTTCAAAAATAAAAATTAAATCCAACAATCCTCAAAACTCATATGAAATCTGTCTATTATTGCCGTTAAATCTCACCAAAATAGAAAATTTTCGATTAAACTAAAAAATTCTGAAAACTCTAGATTTAAGGACTTACATGAAGCTGTTGTGAACAACCCTGATGAGAGAGCTTCAGATGAGAGAGATGAAAGGATAGTACGCTTGGAACGAACGCCTTTGCTGGAACGCCTGGAACGAATGTCTCTATTGAACGACGAAGCCTCTGCTGAACGATGAGATGAGAGTGACGATGAGGCGATGATACAAGAGTTTAAATAATTTTGCTGCAGTATTTTTTGGTAGAAGACTTTATTTGTTCCTAACAAGAGTCTATGGTGGGATCTCATTAAATTGAATTCCGCCCGTTTCCGTTTTATTTATTTTTTGGAAACGACTTTTTATCGTTTCCAAAATTTGATGCAAGTTTGAAAATGATTTTAGTTTTAAAAAAAACTAAAATGGTTAACAAACGAGGTTATGTTTCAAGTTTTCTAAAAAATTGAAAACAAAAACGGAAAAATTGAAAACCAAACCGTTACCAAACGAAACCTTATTTTTTTGACCAGGATTATGTTTAGTCATTATTCTTTTACAAGTTGCCCCTGTTTGATATATCCAAAATGCTAGTCCAATGACCATAATTACCATTGGAAACAAGGATGGATCATGGTTGAGAAGTTGAACGATCTGATGTTGGTTAGAGTTTGTGCTTTTTATCATAATATAAGCTCGGAATGCTCAAGCTCCTGGCTTAATCAGAACCAGATTAGGTCAAGAGTTAAATAATACGGAGTCTCTTGTTTCTGGTAGCCTAGTGTCAAACCATACTCCTTCAAGTACCTCCAGTACGCCTCAATTTCTATGTGCTGAGATATAGAACTGCCATTTCATTCATGTTTCTACTCTACATACATGATACCATGTAAGGATTCCACTTGATTATTCCTTGCCTCTCTCAAGTTTGGGTTGGATGACAAAATTCTATGGGAAAACATGAAGAAAGTTGGGTGTATGTTTATACTATTTTAGACATACACTTGTGAAGAATAATGCTGATATTAGATCATATTGGTTTATGCAGTCAGTTTTGCCTAGGTTTTGGTGCGGTGAATCATGGAAGCTTGATGTTTCATATAACTAAGGATCAAAGTATCGTTTCGAAGTACTGTTTCGGTCAGTTAAAAAACGGAAACATGTAGAAATACAAATGCAATCCATTTATTTATAAAGATAAGCTAAATAATTAATTAATTTAACATATTTATTTGGTTAACATCTATTTATATAAGAATAAATTTAAATTGGCGGGAAAAAAATGTTTGACATGATGCAGAAATCATTTAAATTAGAATATTATTCAATTAATGATACAATTTTATTATAATACTAATTTGTGCAACATATTATTATAATACTAATTTATTAATTTAAATTGTGTCTTCAAAT
>CM042199.1:23619785-23633793 GCA_023539305.1 Ilex asprella | reverse complement strand
TCTGATGAATAATACCAGTTTTACTAAGATAAGCTGAAAAATGATCAGATTCATATTCCCGAGCATTATCGAAACGTAAAGTACGTATACGACAACCATACTGGGTTTTTATTTTCTTACGAAAGGTCTCAAATATAGAGAATAATTCAGACAGAGCTTTCATTAAAAACAACAAAGTCACACGAGAATAGTCATCCACAAATGACACAAAATAAGGATATTTATGAAATATTCTTTATTGGACCCCATATATCAGAATGTATCAACTCAAATGGACACACGATTATTGACTCTAGGCTGAAATGACACACGGTGATGCTTACTAAGTTGACAAGCTTCACAAGACAAAGACGACACACCACTAAGACTGGGAACTTGACGCTTCAGATTCTGGAGAGAAGGATGTCTAAGACGACAATGCTATTGAAAGGGAGACAGAGGTCTATAGAGCCCGGGAAGGTGAATCAAAGTCAAGGTAATATAAACCACCAGCTTCATGCCCTGTACCAATCTTCCTCTTCGTCTTGATATCCTGAAAGACACAATAAGAGGGATAAAAGGTAACAGAACTATTTAGAGAACGGGTAATCTTGCTAATGGAAAGTAAACTAAAAGAAAACTGAGGAACAAATAACACAGAAGATAGAGACATATCAGGACTCAAGTGAGTAGTTCTCAGACCTGAAATTTTAGAACAAGTGCCATTAGCAAGAATAACACTACGTGTAGAACTAGCAGACTGATAAGTAGAAAAAACATCAGACGCACCAGTCATGTGGTCCGAAGCGCCAGAGTCTATGATCCAGAGACTACGAGTAGAGGACAACAAACACGTGGAAGCATTACCTAATTGGGCAAAAGTAGCAGTGGAGGGAGACAGGATAGCCTGACTAGACAAGAATTGAGCATACTCCACTCGTGTAATAGTAACCAACCCAGTGTCTTGCTTGAGTTCTATAAGTGCAGCAAGCTGGATTGCTGAACCAGACAGCCTGAGGTCACTGGACTGATGAATTGGAGTAGAAACTAACTGAACCATGCTGAACCGGTGTAGAAACTAGGTTGAGCTGGACTACAGAAGCTTACTGTATTGCTGAACCAGACCAGAAAAGCCCACATGAGCACTGAACCGGGCTAAATAGGCCCACTGGACTGCTGAATCGGGCTAGAAAACCTCACTGGACTGCTGAACCGGACAGTCTGAGGCTACCAAAGGGCTGAACCGGACTGGTTTGGCCCTCTGGACCGGTGAACCGGACCGGTTTAGCCCTTTGGACCCACGAACCGGACCGGTTTAGCCCTCTGGACCACTGAACCGGTCCGGTTTACCCTTCTGAACAGATGAACCGGGTCCGGTTCACCCTTTTGAACCGATGAACCAGGGCGGTTTACCCTTTTGAACCAGAGAACCGGGCCGGTTTACCCTTCTGAACCGGATTTGGACTTGGCCTTAAAATAATTAAATCCTTGGGCTGAACCCGATTTGGACTTGGGCTGAACCCGATTTGGACTTGGGCTTCAAATAATTAAATCCTTTGGCTTGTATCCAAATCCGTCGGGTCTGGACCTTTTTCGGGTCTGGACCCTTTCTTCTTCGTCGACTAGGGTTCCAGTAACCCTAGTCTTCGACTAGGGTTCCAGTAACCCTAGTCTTCGACTGCGCAACCACCACCACCCTAAAGAGGATGCTCCGGCGGCACACACCACGTCCACTACTCAGTCACCGAGAGAAGCTACGTTGGATCACTTCTTCTTCGTTGAGATTAGGGTTCCAGTAAACCCTATTCGACTGCGCCTCTTCTACCACAACAAACGACTGACGACCACGAACCACAGCCACACCACAACAACGAATACTCGTCAATTAGGGTTACAGTAGTACCCTTCTGCGCCTCGACCAACACAACGGTAGCACCACTACGACAAGTGATGCGACTCGACGGTGAACAGAGACCACACCACTACCACCAACGATCACGCCACCACACTAATAGGGACCACCACAACAACACCACAACACAACCACCACAAACAACGCAGAGACCACCACTGTTGGTACAACCACCACCACCACAGTGTAACACCACCAACAGTACGACCAACGCAACAACAAAGCACCACCACTACGCTGACATCACCTCAACAGTAACACAAATACACTGAGATTTGTATTTTGGATCGAATTTCTCTGATATCATGTTAAGTTTAGAGGATTAACATAACATTAGAGGGAAATAGAGAGAGGTTAAAAACATAACCTAACTCTCATACATCACTTGTATTTATAGTCAACTCACAATAATAACAATTACACATACTACTCTAACACTATTAACAATTTACATATATTACCCCAATACTCTTAACAAAAGTAAAGCTCAAACCTGGGTCATCTAACAAATCAATGAATACGAATAAGCCTGCTTTGGAGCTATGTTTGAGCAGACCTTAGTTCATGCTATTTAATATTTTGAGTATGTTTAAACATTGAAGAATTGTATATAGAATTCTCGTTTGATGTATTTATGTATATACATATATATGTGCAGTGCAACCACAAAGGTATATACATCTTCAAGTCACTAGCTTGGAAAGTGAGTTTAAAGTAAAGCTCAAACCTGGGTCATCTAACAAATCAATGAATACGAATAAGCCTGCGTTGGAGCTGTGTTTGAGCAGTCATGAATAGCTTGGTGCATTTATAGCCCTAGATGTTAATGCAATGAATACCTTGGCTTTTGATTTCAGCCATCATAGTATGAATGAAATTATTTAAATTGACTTGAAATCGAGCGAGAAAATATTTGATAACCCTCTCTCCTTTGATGCTAGAGAGGGTGAGGGGTGGGGTTGATTATGTTTTAGTATCTTGTAAATTACAATACTGAAGGCATCTTGAAAAAAATTGATCTGTGAATCTCGGAATATTCTGTAACGCCCCAAAACATACCCTAGACGGCATTACATTCTAAATACCATTTGCTGTATGGGAGCACTAACATAATCCATCAATAAATAAGATTTCATAAAGTTATCCATAGAATTTACATCATTATCCCAAAAGAATAGACCCAACTTGGCCTTTACATACCAAAAGTTAACTAATGTAGCGCAGCGGAATATAACAAAATATAAACTAGACTTTACATTATTTCAAAAGAATATCCAAGTCTAGTACAAAAGGATGTGTCGCTCTAAGCGTCCACCTCCCCGTCTAGCGGAGTCTCCTAGTGTACAGTCTTCTCGACTCCCAACTCCTCATCTAGTACATGATCTGAAAATATGTAATTTGTAGGGGATGAGCACGAAACTCTGTAGCAAAATCTTCCCAAGCTCAAACAAGGTTTATAAAAACATATAAAATGGGCGGTCTCATTTCACAAATAGCATACATAATGTTTGAAGTAAAACAAGGACATTTAACAACGGATCTCAAGTTTAAGTAGCAATAGCAATAGAAATAAACCATAACAACCAATTCTTATAAACATCTATTTTCAAAATATCAATCATTTTTCAACATATGATATAATATTATTCTCTTAGGAATGAGCATCCTTATAAGCAACCTCTCACCCTCAAGGTTTGAGTTTTTCAAGCATCCTTACAAGGAACCTCTTGTGAGAGAGTGAGCATCCTTACAAGGAACCTCTCACTCATGTTTATCCAAACAACCACACAAGCAATACATTACCCAATATTTTCTCAAATGCCCAACAATTCCACAAGTCTCCAATTTATAAGCAAAATCCCCAAATACATCATGTGACAATTTCAATAACTAAGTATGAAAAATACAAGAGATCACAACATCATTTTATTGTTCAATATGAAACACTAAGGCTTTGAAATCAAGAATAAAACAAAATTTAGAAAAAAATTCATCTCTCTTGAAAACTAGGATTTTTAGCTAAGAAAAGGGTTTAATGGTTGACTCACCATTAATATTGTTTAAAGCATGATAATATGCATAAGGATATCAAGAATCAATGAGTTTATAGCATACATATAAGGTTTAGAGTGTAAAGAGTACATATATATAAGCCTTAGCCTCAATGTAAGAGAAAGATAAGAAATCCCCTATTTGTGTTCTTGAAATCTAAGGCTTGAATCTTAAATCACCCTTAACTCTTGTGTTTTTTCCCTTTGATCTTGAGTTTCTCTCTTCCTTTCTTTCTCTCTAAGTATTTCTAGGGTTATAAATGCTGAAATGAGGTCAATGGAGGCATGTTTATGTATTTATAGTGGGAGAAATAGTCTCCTGTGCGCGATACTGGAAAGCAGAATCCGTAAGTAACGTTCGAACGGAACTACCGTTCGAACGTCCATAGTACAATTCACTGCCTTCCGTTTGAATTTCGTTTGAACGTCACTTGGATTTCGAACGGTTGTTGCTCTCAGTACTTTTGCGTTTTTCATCAGACAAGAGAACAGTCGTTCGAACGGAAATTTAACGTTCGAACGTTCGTCCCAGTTTCTGCTATAACTTCCAATGCAGTTTTGACCTATTTAGAGGTCGATTTAGAAAATTTTCATGAAATACTATTTTATAGCCATGGAAGTCTACTATCTACTGTCCAAATTTCAGATCAAAATGATGTTAAAATAAAAAGTTATGATCAAAACACTAGGGCAGTATCCAAAATTTCTTTTTACCCAAATTCTCTCTAAAGTGTGTTTTGACTCCGGACTACCCCCAACTTCTACAACATATCCTATTACCTCAACTCACATTTTTATTTCTAATCTTACTATCTACTTAGTTCATCCATACATCTTTACCTATATTAGCATTTTTACAACAATTATTTACTATATATCTATATGCATAAATAAAAGAAAAATTGCGGGGTGTTACATATTCTGAGTTGGATTATGTGACAAACAAATATCTGAGTTTGAAAACATGGTTGGCAAATTACTATTTACTATCTAACTGATCCTACAAGGGAAAAAAAGAATAGAATTTGCTAGCTACTATGTGTCATATTGTGGCTTCTTAACTTGCTTCTTTGCATTTTCTTTTTGATATAATTGTGCTTCTAGTTGAAAAAAGAACGAAAAGAATATCTTTCCATCTTCCTTATCTGTGAAACTTTATCTTTTTGTAGATAATAAACAAAAGGCATACCTATCGAAAAAAATCACAAAAGTTTTTTTTCGTTAACCTCAATTGCATGTATTTTGCCTGAATGGTGTTGAAATCAATGGTGTTAAACAGGGCAGGTTGGAGCCTATACAAGCTTATTTGAAGAAGAATAAGCGAGGGTTGGGAGCGGATGAGATAAAGCTGAAATCAGAGGACTCCCAAAAGAAGGAAAATCATGCTTCTGTTGGCATGAATGAAAAAGTAAGTATTTTTTTCTTAAAAAACTTCTAGCATTTGTATTTGTTTAGAAAATTGTGCTGTTTATTATCAGGTACTTCTCATTGAATGCAAGGCTCTATCTGAAATTAAAAACAGCGATGTAGAAAAGTTAACCTCTCGAACAAGTAAAAGGACCATGTCCTAAAGGAAAAAAAAACACCGAACAAAGGAAAAAGACATAGCATGGGGAGCTTATGTGAGAAATTGCCTTACTTTGGAAAGAAGACAGAAGGGTTTCTGATTGCCATATAACTTCTGTCTACTGATAACTGACCTTTCAATCTATGAACCTCTAGACTGTACGACATATGAATTACCAATGAGATCCTTTGAGATCCAGACGTCCAAAATCATAGAAAACAGAAAGGTTAATGAAAGCAATTTGGGTTCACGTTTGAAATGAATATCATTATAACTACTGTCTGCTGATGACTGACCTTTCAACCTACGAACCTCTAGACTGTAGGACATATGAATGATCAATGAGATCCTATGAGATCAAGAAGTCCAAATCATAGAAAACAGAAAGGTTAATGAAGGCAATTAGGGTTCATGTTTAAAATGAATATCATTATAACTACTGTCTACTGATGACTGACCTTTCAATCTATGAACCTCTAGACTGTATCATTTAAGTCCAGGATTTTGCTGTTGCAGACTATAGTTATGCAATAACAAGAAACTGCTGAGCAGGGTCACAGCAATAAGTGAAAAAATTCTGAAGATGTAGATTGAAACTGCTATTGGTGAGAAAGATAAAAGGTTTGAATAGAGGTGTTGTAGGTTGCTGAAGGAAGGAGGTCCATGTCTCCACACAGTGTGTAAATTAACAAATATATACCAGTGTGTCTTGTGTGTTTATTTGTTTTTGAACATTTTTCTGGAGAGAGTCCTTGGGCTTCCATGCAGAGGAGAAATATCCAAGATGAAAAAAATTCATCCAATGCTTGCCGTATTATGCCATGGCTTGGGAAATTTATGAGTGTGAGTTACATTTTGGGGATTATTTTGGCTTATAGATGAGGCTAGATTGATTTGAGCATTTGACAAGGATTTCATATTGTAACATCCTTGGCTCGGGTTACAAATATTGTAGGTTTCCCAGGGATAATTTAATTCAATGGTGCAGAAGCCAGAACTTGTAACTTTAACCCCAGACCAATCAAAGTTTGAATAGATTCGAAGGAGGAATTAGAGTTTTTGGAGTTCTTGAGGAAGCTTTAGTGGGTGGGGGGGAGTAAGGATTGAGAGGGGCTGATTGGATAGAAGATACCAAGGATTTTGGCTGTTCCAGTTGTACTGCTCCTGACGAAAAACTTGCAGGGTTTGTTTGTTTGAGTGGCAGTGTTTGAATCTTGGTTGAAGGAGATGATTGAGCTTGTAGAAGTGACAATTCTGGGCTTGAGAGGGAATGCTTGCTGGTCTGATTGCCGGATTAAGTGCAGAGGTTTAATAAGAGGGGGATCACACCTAAGTAATGATGCCTCTGATTTTTTTTCTTCATTTTATTCCAATTCTACTTAAATAGGCTAATACGTGTCATCTAGATTCACAATGGCAGTTATTGGCGATCAAGTGAACTTGGAGACCAAGTTGTTTGACTTTTTAAACTCTTGACTCTTGACCTATATACACTTGCACCATTCGTTGATACCTCCACTATTTAACAAATGCGCTCAAATTACATATCAATAACAAAAGGATAAAATCTCATCGGGCAGTGCTATACAGCAGCCAAGTGACCAAATTCTCATGGCGAAAATTATTGATAAAGCACTAATAAACCTTTACGGGTTGCGTCATCTCAAATATTTGTCAAATTGCGTTGCTGAAAATGTCCCAGCTGCAGGGTGGAATAGGACTATAATATTTGTCACTATTTCTAGATCATTTATTTCAATCTTAAGAAATTAAACAATTAAGCATTTCCCAGATTTAACTGTGATGGGAACCACATTATCTTTCGCTCTAGTATACGTAAACTTAAAGTTTTTGTATGCTTTCTTGGGTTTTATAGTCCTTTGAATAATTCATTTTTAGGATATTATCTTTGTATTCACATTTAATTTTAAATTTGCTAGAAGACATATGTTAGGAATAATAGTGTTATAGTAGGACTATTAGAGTGAGGATCTGGCGGTTATTATAAAAGGATGAATGTAGCTGACTTTGATTATTGTTTAATTGAGAATTCATTCTTCCAAATCTTTTCTTTCTCTGTTCTTCTGCCATTCTTTTCTTCTCCACATTCTTCTTTTCCCTAATTCACTTTCGCAGTCTATATCAATACGATATAGAACTCAACGTCAATCTAGTCACTTCTTCTCTTACTGTCAACACCAGTTGTAACCATCACAACTGCCTGCTGCATGAAATCATCACTTTCATGGCTAATTTCATTACTTTCATTACTTTGTGCGTCATCATCCGGCCAAAGTTGTTGTTTCACATCCACCACACCACCACTTGCTGTCCCCCTATTACAGGATTAACTTTTAACTTTTGCATTGATCAAACAAAAGTAAAAGGAAAAACATTATTGTTGTAATCCCTTTTGCTGTACAGTCCACACAACAGAAGACTTGCACTAGAGTTTAAAAAAAAATAAAAAAGAAAAGAAAAATAATTATAATAGTTGCGATCAGAGCCATCTGGAGGAAGGAGGCTCCAGATTCAGCACTTGATTCGATGCCTTCAACCGTTCTCATCCCAAGTCGTCATCATCTCACATCATTGTCTTTGTACTTACTGCCTTTTGCTCGATGGAAAAAGTCTTCACCAAAATCTTCTTCATCCTCAAAAAGCCATTGGGTTCAAATATGCATTATGTTCTTGATTGTTGTTGGTATCTTCTTCGTTCTCATTGTTGACTGCCGCCCTATCATCTTGTCATTATCGTCCATATTGCCCATGAATAGGTCTTTGGGCTTTGGCTAGGGTTTGAAAGTGAGAACCCAGAACCAATGGAAGAAGATGATCAGAGTTTTTGATTATTAGAAGGTTAAGAACCTTTACTTGACTCAGTTCTTTAGTAAGATCTTGACCTAATTCCTTAATTGGTTAATTTTTTACCTACAATCCAAATTATAATGAGTCAGATTTGGACCAGTGATCTAGATTTTAATTGGATTAAATTTCAACAAACGATTCATATTTTTATTTAGTTAATTTTTTTTATCAAAGATGCATATTTTAATCGGGTTGATTTTTGACCCAAGCCCGATCTATTTGATTAGATTTGGCCTACAATTTCATATTCAGACTCCTAAAAAAGAAAAAAATATAAAAGAGAAGAAGAGATAGAAAAAAGTATTAAACTTTATTTTACGAAAGCTACTTTCTAGAATTTCTATAGGAGCAACTGTCTTCACTAAATTTAGAATAAACTATGTAATTCCCCAAAATTCCAGGAGCAACCCTAGATTGTCTGAAATTGTTAAGTACTTTATAATAAGTACATTCTAAAGGGGTGTATTTGGCTTTTTGATTCAAAACACACACACACACACACACACACACACACACACATATATATATATATTGAGATAGAGAGAGAGAGGCTGATTACTCTCTTTCGGTTCTCCTCTTTCTCTCAAACTATCTCTTCTCTATTTTTTCCTAACTCTAATTCTTTAACCGTCACATGGTATCAGAGCCACCTTTTTAATCAACACAATATTCTTCTTCCTCTTTCTTTCTTCTCCTCAGTTTTTTTTTTCCTGTGCCTATCGTTGGATCGTGGGAGTATTCTAAGCCCTATTGAGGTGTCGTTGATGGTTGTTGGTTGAGTTCCCATGTTATGGTCAATGTTGTCATCGATATTGGGTGTTGTGGCTTGTTGATTCGTTATGATTGGATTGGGGTTGTGCTGATTTGTTGTGATAATGTTGTTGGTCGGTGGATTTGGTCATGGTTCTATGATTAGGAGAGGCTACGAGTGTCGCCGTTTGAAAAGCCTCCTGCCGGCGTCGAATAGCGTATGCCAGACATCTATGTGAAGGAGACAACCCGTGTTTGACTGTTGGAATTGTCAACGCTATTCTAGTTTAGTGTATTCAAAATTGGAACAACAAATTCCTAATTTAGATTTATTTGGGTCGGTTCAGGTGGATATCAGATCCAATTCTGGTTTATTGTGCTTGCTTAATCTAGTAGACACAGGCTCAAGGTCTATTCAGTATTCAGCTCCAAGCCCAATCCTGTTGGGTCAGATCGGTTCAATTCATTTGAAGGTTTATTTAGGCTGATTCATCCCAGCTCAGGTTCATCCGGTTCAGGCCTTTTCGCTTTGGTTTAGATCGGTTCGAATCCCTTCTGGTCTGATTCATAATGGTTCAGGTATTTTCCTTATAGTTCGGTCTTCTCCAGCTTCTTATTTCTCCGGTTCAGGCTCCAGCAACCCTAGTTAGTCTCAGTTCAGGCTTCCTAAGCCATACTCCGTCCTGATTCAGGCTTTAGCTTCCCTCTGCTTCAGGTCCGGCGTCAACAGTTGTTTTCTGCTCATTTTCCACCGTTTGCTGATCTCGGTAGCCTCATTCTTTGTTGCTGCAATGGCATCTGAGACTCAGGCCCTCCTCTATTCCCAAAACAGAAACATTGTCTTATGCTACTCTTTTTAATGCCCCTATAACCTCTATCAAATTAAATGGGAACAATCATGTTTTGTGTGCCAAATCAGTGGAGGTTTTTCTCAAAGGTAAGGGACTTTGTACCCATTTGGTGGATGCTAAAGCTAAGGATATAGCCTATAATTTTCAGATCTAGAGCAAGAAGATGCTTAGATTATGTCCCTATTGCTGAATAGCATTGAGCCTAATATTAGTTCCACACTAATATATTTAGATACTACAAAAGGAGATATGAGATTGATTGTCACATATGTATTCGGGGACCGGGAATATTACCAGCATTTATGAGTTGTGCAGGCAATACTATGGCCTTGAGGAAGGGACTCTAAGCCTTAAAGAGTACTTCTCAAAGGTTACGGGTGTTTGTGAAGAATTGAAGATGTCTTAACTCATTTCATTTGACACTCCATGTATGGAGCAGCAGCATGAGGATTTTTAATATTGTTCTCTTTCTTCTTGGCTTGAAATCTGGGCATGAGGCTATTTGTGCCCGAATTTTAGGAAGCTTGAAGCTGCCCTTTCTTCTTGATTTATTCTCTCGTCTTTAGAGGGCTACCTTATTAGATCATAGTTCTTTTGGGAGTATTGATCATAGTGGTGATCGTTCGACTTTGTCGTGGCCCCATGTGGTACTAGTGGTTCTCGTGGAGGCTGTGGTGGTCGAGGCTATGGTATGCGTGATGCCTCTAAAAGTGATAAAGGAGGTCGTGGTCATAATAACCACACCATGGATTATTAATGGGACGTTCATGGTAAACCTCTAGTCTCTTCTCATCAGGCTTCCTATCTGGACGAAGTTCCTCCTTCATCTAGCTCATCCTCCAGACCTTATCAGTCACCCATTGTTGATATGATTACTATTTTTTAGGATGAGTATGATCAGTTTGTAGATCAGAAGCGCTATTTCTTCTTTCAGTGCTACTTGTTCTCAGTTAGGTATGACATTAACTTGTTTACTGTTGTCCACTTCCAGGTTGTGATTCAGGTGCTTCAGACCATATGATTGGGTCTTCTTATCAGTTATCTAACTTTCATTATGTAGCTTCCTTCTCCCAGTGTGACTTTTGCCAATAGTTCCTCCTTTGAGGTTTTAGGTTTGGGTATTACTCAGCTTAGTCCCTCACTCTCCTTATTTTCTATTTTTTTTGCATTCCTCAATTTTCCTTTAGTTTGTTTTCTATTAGTAAAGATTACTTGTTCACTTAATTGCTCCACAACATTTTATCCCTCTTCTGTGTCTTTATAGATTTCAAGATGAAGAAGAAGATTAGTACGGGGTATGGATCGGGTGGCCTTTATTTTGAGCCGACTCCTATAGCTTCCAAACCTCATTGTCCCTTCTTTAGTGGCATTGTCTTACGGGGTATGAATCAGGTGGCCTTTATTATGTTTACTTTGAGTCGACTCCTATAGCTTCTGGACCTCATTGTCCCTTCTTCAATAACATTGTCTTCTTGGAAATACATCTCTTTTCATTTTAAAGTCTCAAGTTTTTAGTCTTAGTAGTCTGTCGTATTTGTCTTGTGCAGCATGTCAACTTAATAAGTACTATTGTGTGCCTTTTAAGTCTATAGGATTGATAATCGTGTTTGTAGTCTTTTTGAATTGGTTCATTCTTATGTATGGGGTCCCTTGGATATTCTTCTATTAATGGATTGCGCTGTTTTCTCACATTTGAGGAATGATTATTCTCGCATGACTAGATTGTTTTTGATAAAATTTCGTTCTGAATTATTTTCCATATTTCAGTCATTTCATAAGTAGATTAAGATCTAATTTGGCTATAAAATTCGTGTTTTACAGTTAGACAATGCCAAAGAATATTTTTTCAACCCCTTTTGAGACTTATTTTCATACTAATGACATTGTGCATTAGATTTCTTGCGTGTGGTTAAGCGAAAGAAGCTCCATTTTTTGAATGTTATCCAAGAACTTTTATTCTATATGCATGTTTCTCGATTTTGGGGTGATACCGTTTTAACTGCTTATCACCTTATTAATCGTTTGCCCTCTACTATCTTGAATAAAAAATCTCCTCATTTTGTTTATTTTCCAGCTTTCCCTTGTTTTCTGTTCCCCCAAAGTGTTTGGTTTTGTTTGCCTCCACAATCTTAGACTAGGTTTTGACAAACTTGATCCCGGTGCTACGAAGTGTATATCTTTAGATTATTCTTGTACTTGGGTGTGTTATTTTTGTTATAGCACTACTCTTCTCAAATGTTTTACTAGTGCTGAAGTAACTTTATGGGAGACTCAGGGATCAAAATATCGCTTTAGTGTATTTTTGAGTTTTTGAGCTTCTGACTGAGACCGTACACTAAAGTGATATTTTGATCCCTGAGTCTCCCCTAAAGTTACTTCAAAAATATGGGAGACTCGGGGATCAAAAATATCGCTTCAAAAATATGGCTTTAGTTGATTCTGTAAATTCAGAAACTTCTTGGGTTAGTTCTGTTATTTTAGTAACTTCTGGGGTTAGTTCTGTAATGTTCAGAACATCAGGGAAGGATTCTGGAGTTTCATGAAACTTTTAGGGAACATAAGTAATTTCAGAGAGTGGGGGCGTAGACATGTAGTTTTAGAAATGTTGGGGCCAGATGGGTAGGACTGTTTTTTGCTCTGGGCTGGGTCATTTCCACGAATGGGTTGGACAGATTGCTTTCTTTCTTGGGGTTATAGAGGAATCTGGGTTGAGTATTGAGTCAGGTTGGCTAAATAAAGGCCTCGGTCACTCTTATAACTAGTTTGCCTTATGGGTTGTCTTATCCATGCTGAAAGTCTGCAGCTAACAGGTTCAAAATTTTTTTTGAACTCTAGCAACTGATCTAGAAGGCATGTAGCTCTAGTACTACTTGAGACACGAAGAGGGCTAATGGCATCAGCTAAATCTTGACGGTGGTGAAAGGGAGAAACATAGCTACTGTTGACAAGGAATAACCGAGCTGTGATGGCAGTGGATGAAGAAGCTGACAATGAGGAATGGGGGCGGCAACGTCAGCAACTCAACATAGATAAGGCTCTCCAGCTGATGATTCAAAGGGAAATTCTAGTTTCCAACTCTTCTTCTGAAACGATTGATAGAAACAGTGAGGATCTGCCCTGTCTCGTGTAAGAGTCCCACGAAACACAGCTGACGAAGATGATCCGACAATTAAGGATCCACAAAAAGCTGCAGAAATCAAAGCTATACTTTGGTGGGTACGGGAAGGACAGATTGATCACTGTGATGTGGAACAATAAAAGCACTGATCTCAATTGAGAGAATGTAGAGGGAGCTATTCCTAAAGTGTAGACTAAGCTATGATGGATTAAGATGAGTGTATACGAAGCTATGCGATCAATTTTGAGAGCGTGGACTAAGCTGTGATGGATTGCACTGCACGTAGCTGAAGATACATGATTGCATTTGAGAGCATAGACTAATCTATGACCTAGGAAGCACAAATTCGGATATGATGCGGATCCGGCGATACGAAAAAATCTGAAAAAAAAGAGGATATGGATACGGCCAAAATATATCTATAATAAAATATATTTTATATTGTCCTATTATTTTACGACTTAAAATTTTCAATTTTTAGTAATTCTTTAACAATAATAAGCAAAATTAACGATTTTTACCTTGTAAAAGGTGTAATATCATCTCATTATGATACATTCATAAAGTAAATGTGACCAATTAAAGGAATCAGAACTTACATTTAAGTAGTTGGTTTGCTTATAAGTATTTGTTTCTAAAATTATAGTGTAACTAACTCATGTTTTATACTCTTTTGATATGTAATAGTAGATAATACTTAAAAAATACTTGTTTTTTCAAAGTCATATGATTTTTCTTTTATCGTATATGCGCTCAAAAGGAGAGAGTATAAATTAAAATTAAAAATTTTACATCTTACTCCGTGTAGAAAAATCCGCGAAGTATTCACATATTTTATTAATTATTGGATACGTATTATGAGTATCGATACATACCCGTCCGGTTTGAACGGTTTATATAACCCCCCCCCCC
>CM042199.1:23605813-23619385 GCA_023539305.1 Ilex asprella | reverse complement strand
CCCCCCCCCCCCCCCCCGGTTAACCGAGTCTTAGGCAGGCTTAATTCTTGAACAATCTAATTTCTAGACCGGTTCTGTCTAGCCAGGTACATTTTCCTTTGGATTAAAAATACCTTGTCTTCTGCTTCGTCTTCCAAGCCGGTATATCACCCAACTCTTTATTGGCTACACCATTAGGAGGGTAAAGTCCTTATCTACTATGTGTTAGTGGGCACACATAATGCAGCATTATCTATCGAAAAACCCATTAAAAAAACATCTGCAAAGTTTGTGGTATCTGCTAGTTTGTTGCAAGATGTGCCAGGTTTTGATCATTTCATCACGGTAAATTTTAGCATAAACTTCAATGAACAGGTCCTGCGGTGGTTCATTTCATTTGCATCATTCTTTCTCTGACCAATGTGCATGACGTGTCTACACTGTTAATATGCTCCATTGTCAATATGTTTACCATTAATTACTTATGGTTTGCTTTAGAGTATGCTATTGATAAGCTTTTATTTATGTCAGATGCCTTCTAAAAATAAAGCAAAGGGGATCTCTAAAAGGATGAAGAAGATGCAAGAGTTTGAGAAGCGGTTGCAGGAGAGAGATTTTGAGCGGGCCTTTTTCCGGGAGTTCTGGCCAGATAATATTTGACAGTTGCATCATTTCACTGTACAATGCTTGTATATGTATTTGTTACCTTTCTGGCATTGTATTCTATATTTTTAACGGTTGTCAATCAATCATTGTTTTTGACCCGCATAAAAATAGTCATTGTTTTGTTTGGGCTGAAATCCTAGATCTCATCTGCACAGAGAGACGGAATTGCTTGGATATGGCGAAGAAAGGCGACATGGGTTAATTCATGGTTTTGACAGTTTTCTAATCCCAGTCAAAAAATCCCTAGTCTTATGGTTCCTTCAGTTGTCATCCATAGCTGTAATTCGCCTTGTTTCTTTTTATTCTGTTAAGGGTCTCGACTCGATTTGAAAATATCTTTATTAAGCTACATTGCTCATCAAGTTGCTCTTGCTGATTGGCCTGTCTTGAATGACGATCATAGTCTCTACATTTAGGTGGTTTACCCCAGGAGCTTTTGCACTACCATTCAAACTCGTGCATAATCTCTCTATTGTCTACTTGGTCATATTTTCCCAAAATAATTTCGCTTTGTCCTATATGCCTACACTCCTGACACTGCTCCCACTACCTAAATGTTAAATGCCACACATTTTTCTTCTTGTAATTCCAGTTTCAGGCCGCTCCAATTGATACATAGTTGCGACAATTGCAACAGAGGTAGATGCGATTGTGGATGCCATCCTGTTGGTGGCCAATTTCATGATGTTGTTCTGATAATTCAAACTCCTATTCTCAACAAAGCTACCAAGTTTGAATAGTTCACCTGCGGCAACTCCACAAGCTTATACTGTCACCTTTGAGCAATGGGATCCTAATTCCAGCACCACCCATCACCTTACTTTGTATCTCTGCAACCTGGACTTCTCTGAATGCCATGGCAACAAACAATCCAAGTTGCTAATGAAACATGCTTGGCATAAAAAAGTATGTGAGAATAATTTAAAAAGATACAAATAAAACTTACAAATCTCTGAATTGAAAATGTGAAAATGAAATATATTTCTTGATTGCAAGCATTACATATATTGGAATGGATCCACCCACTGAGTAGAGAAGGCTAGAGTACATACTCGCACAATGCATATCTTAGGATCCAACTCTGCCCTTTATCCTTACATCTTTCTCCTTTTATAGTGAAGGAGGATATAGATTGGATTGAAATGTTGAAACATTTTTTTGAACAAAATAATTTTGGTTTTGAGTTTTGTAGTGTTAGTCAACTGTTACATTCTTCTATAGTTTTGCCTCGTGGGATAGAAAAGGCTAACCAGCTTGATTATTTATACAACAGGTTTGAAAAATTAAACATGAATTTTAAGTTGGTATTGTAGAAGTTTAATATTCGTATGATATTTTAGTGCATTGATTACAAGTTGGAGAAAAAAACCAATCTCTTTTTTGTTTTACTTAAACCAAAATGAATACTAGTCTTCAGATATTCTTCATAAACTTCAAAATTGAGAACTGAGAGTGCAAATACGATCGACTTTGATATGCTAAAATAGATGTACTTAACTTGGGGAGGGGTTGCATATATCTTATGCACTTACACATTGAATTAATGCCCAATTAAAACCTATTTCACTCAATTAACCATTAATTAAGCAATTCATGAGAAAACCCCAACTCTACCAAACCCAATCCAACAATTTGAGGAATTGTTCCAAATCCCCAAATTTCTCAAACACCTTTCAAACCAAACTTATGTATTCATTCAATGCGGCCAACACCACAAATTCATTTTCACTCAAGTAATTTATCGAGCATGATGGATGTAGAATTGCAAGTATGTAAAGCATGCAAGAGATAAGCAATTCATATTCACTTAAGTAATTTATCGAGCATGATGGATGTAGAATTGCAAGTATGTAAAGCATGCAAGAGATAAGCACAACACACAACACCAAACACAAAATGTGCAAACCCTTTCAGAGAAAACCATCGGACAATAGTGCACCTAACCTAATCCTTTAGTATTAAATAAAAATTATAAGACCTAAAGTCTTGTACCTCAATCAACACCATGGTTAGACACTTTCTTGCTTGAATATTCACTCAGGATTCTGCCGCAAGCCATTGACAACTAGCTTCAATGGATGCGAACTGAGTTTCATGGTCCACCCTCTGAATCCTCCTTCTCTGTTGGAATCCTCCTTTGATCCTTAGACATCCCATTGGATCCTTCATTTATGGGTTTTAGGTTTTCTATAGGATCTCTTAAACTCTAGAATGATTTCTTTCAAGAACTCTAGGTTGATCGAGTAAAGATTGGGGTTTGTTATGAGACGCCAGGATAAGCCTCTTGAATGTCCCTCTAGCTTTTCTTAAACCCTCATATTTCTCTTAGGAGTAGAAAAGATGTTCCTCATTTATGGGTGGAGGAAAATAGGAGTTAATCAAGGAATAAGAAAATAAATTTGCGAACTAGCGTTCAGAGAGCATTGGCCTCTAGAACAGTTTTCTTCCCAGACCACAGACAGTGGACAACAGTTGAACCTGATCAAAGAAAGAAGGGTACGGCCCCAAGCTCCACGGCTAGTCTATGCTCTTTGGATTTTTCAAACTTAGCAAACTGAAACATCTGAGGGAACTCTTTTTTATAGAGCGGCCAGGGCAAGGGATTAGTGTCGATGGCCCCTTAGCTCCATAAACACTGTTTTGCTTTTTCGTGCCCAGTCCACTTTTCCTCAACCGTTAAGAGTGATTGGAGAGCGCTACCCAGTGGTTTTTCATTATAAACCAAGTCTCTTCACCAACTTTTCAAGTAGCAAGGGGTAGTACCTAAAATGCCTCTATATCATGATTCTTATACTCGTTTCAAAATCAACCCTCAAATTTTCAAAAATGGTTTTTATGTAAATACGTGACCTATCTAAATCCATTTTATTCACCTAAGTATAAAGAACTAGGTATTTAGGTCTTGTACCTCACTTAAACTTGATGGATTCTGAGAAATCTTCTTCACATTGCTTTGTAGTTTAAGCTTATTCATTCCATCTTGCTTTTGTCTTCAATCTTCACAAGCAACTTCGCCATGAATTTAGTTTAGATACAAGTACAAAGTGACCACACGAAATTTGTCAATTACAATTAATGCTTGAACAAAAAACTTCCTTTGTAGTCGTACATAAGATGGTACTCTCATTTGTGAATATGTTGAAGATGCAATTGATTGTTTATTTTCACTATGTTCATTTTGTTCAATATAATACAGTTGCAAAACTGTTGGAGTAGTCCTAACACCTTGTAAGTTGGTGTTGGTTTCCTGATGGGTAGAGGTTTGAGAAAAAGATACACATTAAGGAATTGAATAGGATGAATTTCTGACAGGAATTTGAGGGCGACTACTGGACTTAACATCTATTACTTTTATTTTAGCATTGTGATTTAAAAAAATTCTTAATTCTTAACTCCCCTGGGTGTTCTATGATTTATTTTAAATCTAAAATTTTTAGTTCTTTGTGGTTGGGCAACTTCTCGTAATTTCCATATTGTAGGAATTTGTACATCTTACCATTTATTTGTTCTTGGTACGATGAGTTACAAATTAACAGTAATAGTTTCAAATAAAACTGACCCAACAGTAGAACTTCCCTTTAAATATTTTGTTGTTGTATTCATTTCTTTGTTATGTAGGTGGTATATGACTTCAAAGGAAAAATATTTAGTTATCAAACTTTTGTCCTTTTTTTGAAGAGCAATGCTATTGGGACATAATTTATGGACATGATTTTGGGGACATAATGAGTTGTCACCAATGAAATGATAATGAATTCATTTAATTTTACAATGGGACCCATCATTAAATATATTTCACTATCATTTCATTGGTGACAACTCATTATGTCCCCAAATTATGTCCATCAATTATGTCCTACTAGCATTAGTATTTTTTGAATGTTAAGTGCTATTGTCACGCCCTAATTTTCATACAACGAGAAACGTGAGTTTAAAACCATAATGTTCATACTTAGATTACTCCAGGTTTTCTTAAGAGATTGTTATTGATGATACCTTAAATATGCCTAAAGTTGAGCTCGGTAATTTGAGTCGTGCTTTCCTAGATCGGGAGCCCAGTTCGCTTAGGATGCCCATGGAGCTCGAGGTCAGTCCTCGAGTTTCCTGCAGCTGCATCTAAAGGAGGGCAACATAGAAGACAACTGGCTTCCACCAAGCATCACACCGATAGTTACGGTCGCTTATCCTGGCAGAAGAATCGCAACTACCCCAACACTCTCCACAATCGCTGCGGGATAGTAGCAACTGCTACAAGGAGGAGCAAGGATCACACCAAGGATCAAGTAAAGCTCAGGGTCAACTATAAATAAGAGGCATAACCCCCAGCAATACACACAAGCCATTGTAGCTAAAACAAGAATTCTGTAATATCTTTTCTTATCAATATAAGTCCCAGGAGCAAGAGACTACCTTGAGAGTGGATTAACTGAGCTCTCGAGCTGGTGAACCACTATAAACTCTTCATGTGTTAACTCCCACTCCTTGGTCCGAAATCTTAAAGAGCCTAGGAGCTCAAATTGAATAACTCAGTGCTCATCAAATTCATATCTTTGCTCGTTTGTGTCACATACACCATCAGTTGACACCTTCTGTGGGAATGACTATTCCTATTAAAATTCTATTGATCTTCTTTAGTAATTGATGGTTTTCATGTGTAACATGAGCAGAAGTTAGATGAATCCCCTTCGATTATAGAACCAACAAGAAGCTGCCACTGGAAGACAACAAAAAAATCCTCGTGATTTCCTGCCTAATCCAGAGGTTGACTAACCCAAGGTAGATCCTCCTCTGAATAATGAGCTTGAAGTCATTTGTTTAGCCAATCAACGCCTCCTCTAGCATAATAAGGAGTTACTAAATCTCGTCCAACGTCCCCAGATAGCACAACCAGCCTAGGATGATCCCTTACAGGGAGAGCACCAACACCTCAACCCCTAAGGGACATCACTAAAGGGGATAAGCGTAGCTAGACAGTGGGCAATGCCCATCGTCGAGTTCAAATGAACGAAGACAATGAGGAGGTACAGAGCCAAATCAGGGGAACTCATAAGAATGAAAATCTCCCATTCCAGTAGGAAAGGAAGGAACAATTATGGGAATAGTTCTTAAAAGAGATCCAACAAGAGCTCAACTGCATGAAGGAGGTTGTGAGGGGTAAAACCCCTATGTCTATGGACGCCTTAGTCCAACAGACTGAGTCTCCCTTTACTCTAGAAGTACTTTGTTTCCCCTTTTACCAAAATTCAGAATGTCACAGATAGAAGCCTTTGATGGGATAAGGGATCCCATAGACCATCTCAACACTTACAAGAACCAGATGGAGCTGCATGGTTATCAAGATCTAGTGTGATGTTGAGCTTTTGCTATAACTCTAAAAGGCTCAGCCTTGGTTTGGTTCAGCAGGTTGATCACAACCTCTATTTCTTCTTTAAAAAAACTCTCGGTGTCGTTCATGTCACATTTCATTAGAGCTCGGACCTACCGAAAGTCGAGCTACCACTTATTAAACTTGAAACAAGGGCCAAATGAGACGCTATGAAGCTACATTCAAAGATTCAACTCAGAATCTCTGAAAGTAGATATCCCTGACGAGAAGTTTGCCATCACCGCATTTATCACCAGGCTAGGAGTTCAGTCCAAAGACTTAATATTCTCTAACTCCAACAACCCACAAGCCAACATAGTTGAGGTCTTTGCCAAGGTAGAGAAGTACATCAATGGTGAGGAGGTTCTCCTCTCTACGATCGGAAGCTCAGGAACCCACAAGAAAAAGTAGAAAGAAGACCAAAGTTTGAAGAAAGAAAGGAGTCGAGAAAGGTCTCCACGAAAAGACAGAGATCGCTCCCAAAAAAGAAGATGAGACGTTAGAGATCGCTTGGGTCCCCCACCTTGGGAATTACAGTCAAGGTATGCCCCAAGGCAGCTCACCCCCCTCATTGCCACGATATCCCAAGTCCTCCACGAGGTGGAACATGAAAAATCCCTGAGATGGCCACCTCAGATGAAAGTTGACCCCGTAAAATGGGATGCTATGAAATACTGCGAATATCGCCAAGACAATGGTCATCACATCGATGACTGCATCCAACTGAAGAAGGAGATTGAGTTCCTCATCTAGAGGGGGTAACTGTGGTGCTTTGTAGAGCAAAATAATCAAAATCGAGCTTACCCACCCCAACACCTCAGCAGCAAGTTCCTGCACAACACTAACAACCCTTGGAAGAAATTAGGGTGATATCCAAAGGGTTTGCTGGAGGTGGAGAAACCAGCTCAGCCAGGAAGGCCCATATGCGCAAAGTCTGAGTTGAAGATGTATTGAAGGTACATGCAGTGTCCAAATCACCTTGGCTGAGCATGGACATAACATTCTTGGATATAGATCTAGAGGGATGCTAGTATCCCCACGATGATCCCTTGGTGGTAAGGGTTATCATCACCAATAGAACCGTCCACTGAGTTCTAATTGATAACGGGAGCTCTGTCAATTTCATCTTTGCATCTGCCTTTGACAAGATGAACATTGGTAGAGATAAGCTCAAACTAGTAAGGACTCATCTGCCTAGATTCTCTGGAGAAAAGGTGCTCCTACTGGGCTTAATTCAGCTTATCCTCACAATGGGAGACCATCCCTTCCAGTCAACCACCACTATGAAATTCTTGGTGGTCGATGCTCCATTAGCATACAACGTCTTGCTAGGAAGACCTTCTCTTCATGCCATTAGGGTCATTCTTTCTGCCTACCACCTCATACTAAAGTTTCTTACTGAGAATGGTGTTCGAGTGGTCCGAGGAGATTAATGAGTGGCGTGAGAGTACTACATGGTGTCTATGAAGAAGGGAGAGGTCGAGATTATAAAGATAGATGAGCTTGACATGAGAGATGAGCTAAAGACAAGACTCATACCTTCAGAAGAGTTGGAACCTGTCTAACTCGATGAAGAACTAGAGCATTAGGTATACATGGGATCAAAGCTACTCAAAGAGGTTAAAGACCTCCTTAATCAATTTCTTAAAAATAATATGGAGGTATTCGCATGGAAGCAGGAGGATATGCAAGGGATTGATTCCTTAGTCATCATTTATAAGCGCAACGTGAATCCAATGTTCAAGTCCATTAAGTAGAGACGGAGAAGTTTTGCCCCAAAACGCCAGAAAGTAATAAACAGGGAGTTCTCCAAGCTCCTCCATGTCAAGACCATCAGGGAGATAGATTATCCAACCTAGCTGGCCAATGTGGTCCTTGTAAATAAAATCAATGACAAATGATGTCTTTGCATCGACTTCACTGACCTAAATCGAGCCTGCCCAAATGACAGCTTTTCCCTACCTCGAATTGACTTGATCGTGGATGCCACAATGGGGCATGAACTGCTCAGTTTCATGGATGCTTTTTTCAGGATACAACCAAATCAGGATGGATCCCAGCGACCAAGAGAAGACGTCCTTCGTAACTGAGCAAGAGACTTATTGCTACTAGGTTATGCCATTCGGGCTGAAGAACGCTGGAGCCACTTACCAATGTTTGGTAAATTGTATGTTCTAGAAACAGATAGAACATCAATAGAAGTGTATATCGATGACATGCTAGTGAAATTATTGAAAGTTAAGCTCCACATCAGACACCTCGAAGAATCTTTTAAAATCCTTAAGAAGTACCAAATGAAGCTCAACCCAGCCAAATATGCCTTTAGGTTCTCTGTTAGAAAAATTCTAGGTTTTATAGTCAATAGCCGAGGCATATAGGCTAATATAGAGAAGGTCAGAGATGTAATAGACATGAAACCACCCTCAAACATGAGAGAGGTTCAATGTCTAATGGGGAGGATAACATCCTTAAGTCGCTCTGTCTCTAGGTCGAGTGACAAGTGTCAACCTATCTTCCAAGTCTTGAAAAAAGCGTTCCAATGGGATGCACAGTACAAGGAGGCATTCAAAGCCCTCAAGGATTACCTCAATTCACCTCCAATCCTTGTGAGCCCTAGAGAGGGAGAGGTGTTCACCCTATACCTGACTATCTCAAATTTCTCAACTAGCGTAACATTGGTCAGGATGCGAGACAGAGCTCAATAACCAATCTACTATTGTAGTAGAGCTCTGAAGGGGGCAGATGAGAGATATTCGAAAATAAAAAAGCTAGTTTTAGTTCTGGTAACAACTGCAAGGAGATTCAGGTCTTATTTCTAGGTCCACATATTAGAAATCCCTACAGATCAGCTAATGAAGTAGGTCTTGCACAAGCCATAATCATCAAGAAAGTTAGTCAAGTAAGCAATAGAGCTCAGCGATTTTGACATTAGGTACAAACCCAAAAACGCGATCAAAAGGAAAATACTGGCAGATTTCATTGTAGAATTCACACTAGGTCTAGAAACATCCCTAGAGGCAACCCAGCTAGTCCCCGACCTCTCGACGTGGAAGCTCTCAGTAGACAATGCCGCTAACACCTAAGGTAGTTGTGTTGGACTGGTCTTGACCTCCCCATAAGGGATAGATATAGTGTACGCCCTCAGATTCAAATTCAAAGCTTCAAATAACAAAGCTGAATATGAGGTCGTGATTGTCGGGCTCAACTTAGGTCATTCCATGGAAGTAGATCAGCTTGTGATTCACAATGACTCCTAGTTGGTAGTGCAGGAGATCGAGGAAGCATACGAGGCCAAGGGGAAAAGAATGACTCTATGTATGAAAAAAGGTAGAAGATCTGATGAAAAAATTTGTGCAGGTTAAGGTCATACATGTCCTTAGGGATGAAAATTCCCTAGTCGATGCCTTAACCATGTTGGCCATTACTTCCCAGGTAAGCCTAGATAGGCTCACCCTAAGAATGACTCCCAGTGGTTTTGGGTTCGCAACTTGTAATGGTCAATTATCAGTTTCTTCTTCTTCATCAGATAAGTTTGCTTTTCTAAGGTGCACAAGAATTATTAGGTTACTCATGGATGAGTTTTTGTGCAAGGCTTAGGGTAGACAATAAAATAATGGATGTGAAGCCATGAGTTATTCTATGATATGGCGAGGTGCTTCATCATAACAATATATTCTAAAGGTAATAAGTGGAGACTAGCAACACTATTATGAGAGTTTGGGAAAGAGAAAATATAAAAATTATTAAGAAAAAATTGTGAACCTTAGTTCTAGACATCCTTGACATGTAATGTTGCTTCCAAAAGGTGTTATCATTAACGTAGTTAAATCCATTCTACTTTGGTATCCCCGAGGTTGACTTGAGTTTTATGGAGTAACCGTTTAACCTCGGAAAATACCCATGCCTTAATTCTTTAATATGTGAAATCTCAAATGGGCACTATTTTTAATCAAGTTTTGGTTCTATAATGTCAAAGAGTTTGGTGGAGTGAAGGCTTAAATAGCTTATCAAAATCAACAATGAAACTTGACAAGATTATGGAACTCGATGGTTTTGCTTTGAGTTTTGATCGATTAGTTAAGGAATGAGAAGTGATAATAATTTGGTTATTGAATTTTACAATGCTTTGAGAGGTTATTCAATTTAAAGAAAGGTCAAATCTAGTAGCATTAGACACTTAAAAGTCCCGAATAGAGTTGGTGTGACAGTCTATTGAGAGGCTTTCTCACCTCGACTTGTTGTAAGTGTAACATATTCCATGTATCTATGTTAAGTAAGAATATTTATAGCTCATTGCACATGATTTACAATGAACCATTCTATGTTCATCCTGGCTCGACCTAAGAGCAGCAACAATACTTTGGACAAAAGGCAAATTAATTGGTTAACTAGCTACAAAGAATCATGCAGTTGAGGCCATTTTTTTAAGGGCCAAATGCATCAGGAAGGCCAGACTTTTTCAGTTGGGATAACTATCATAATTTTGAGGACGAAATTATTTTAAGGGGGAAGAATGTAATACCCCGTTTTATTTTGGCAAAAAACTAGTTAGGGAATATTATCTTGAAAGGAATAAGAAAAATTTTAAAGAAGAATTTAGAATAGTCTAGAAGAATATAGAATATTGGAGAAGTTTCTAGAAAGTTATAGAAGATTCTAGAAAGTTCAAGAATAATCTAGAATAGTCTAGAACAATCTAGAATGTTGAAAAAGTTATTAGAAAGATCTGGAAGGTTCTAGAACATCGAGGAACCTAGAGCATTGTGGAAGAATCTGAAAAGTTCTAGAACAATCTAGAGAAGACTTTAGAATATTATAGATGAATCTAGATACTTGTGGAATTGTCATGTGCAAAATAAGCTTGAAACCTAGAAGGATCTAGGAGAGGAGAGATAGTAGAATATTCTAGAGAATCTCCCATAACAATGTCACATGTCAATATTCTATAATAATCCTAGAATGCCTATAAATAAGGCATTTGAGATTCGATTAAGATTCAAGGGCACAAGTAGTCTTCCACTTTCAAGAAAGAATAGGGAGTAAAAGAGAAAAAAGAAGGAAGGAAGAGCACCTAATCAAAGGAGAAAGAAAATTGTGAGAAAAAGAGGAAAGACATTGATAACATCTCACTCTACTTTGGGTAACAAGCAATACTCAAGATGCATATCATTTGGACTTGAGGTGAGTGGTTTGGCATACTACGTATTTTCAAAAAAATTTCGTATTCTTAAACATTTAAAAAACGATACATCATGTTTGTTCATTACTACTTTTACCATTTTTTTACTACGTGTCTAAATACTTGTGGCATACGATGAATTCTTTTGTGATAGTGAATGGGACCATGATTGAAAGTCTAGGAACATTATTCTTCTGTGTGCAAGTGACCCTGGCCACTAGCGAATAGACCCGGGAGAGGCTACGTTGACCCTAGTGCTCAACGGTTGAAGGAACAGTGCCTGGTACGTCTTGGTGACCTTCACCGGATCATCTTAGGGAACAGACCCGGGAGAGGCTGAGGTGACCCTAAGTACGATGTTGGATCCAACCTTGAGATCTTTTGGTATTTGATATTGATTCCCATCGATTATTGGATATCGTACAGTGTCCACCATTATGATATGATTCACCACTGTGGTATGATTTCTTATTGAAACCCGATTGTGTTATTCTTGAGAAATTGGTTATCTTGGTGAAATTATTTTTTCAAATATTTGATTTACATTTCGTATGCCAAAAATATTTTTCAGCCACTTTGAATATGCATGCCTTTCCATTCACTGGGCTTTTTAGCTCATGTTTTTAAAATATTTTTTTTCCAAGTAAAAGATTGGAGTGTCAATAGTGGATTCAGAGAATTGATTGGAGACTAATAGTGTTGTGGCTTGCGTAGCATATATCGTATAGCCATCTTTATTTGTTTGGATAATTGAGGCAAACAGATTTAGGTATGTTGACTTTGACATATTGACTTGAAATCAATTTAGTGTTAGTGTTATTTTTCGCTCCTATATTATTAGTTTAATTATTAGGCTTATGTGCTCCATAGGTTATTGATCTATGGTGCAAGGCCGGTCATGCCCTTGAAGTTGGAGTGTGACAGGTTGATTCTTCTTAGGATTGAATAGCTGAGTTTATGTATAGGATAGGAATATACCTATATGCCGTGTGTAACTTTTATGAGAGTTTGAACTCAATGAATCTATTCTAAATTACTTTTCTTAGGAATATAGTAATTTAATTGGGAGATATAATTTTATCTAACTATCGGAAGAAGTTTGATAAATAAATTAGAATTCTCAGTTAACGACTTATTTTGATCAATTAACTGGAAAAGGAGTGGAAAGATTGATACAAAGCATTAGAGAAAGTTGTAATCTTAAATTCTTTTATCCGGTATATTCAATCTTTGATTATTAAATTTAGATTTAGTTTTAAATTAGTGAATTCATATTTAATTCCAACTGTTTAAATAAAATTGAACTGATACAAAGTTAGTACTTGAAAATTATTAGTAATAATTCTCTGTGGGAACGATACTCTACTCATCATTTTATTACTTGTTGATGGTGTATACTTGCACGTAAATTGTGAATACCAAACTCGGACAACATCAATGTGAAACCCAAGAAAATGTGAACTGTTTATAACAAAGGAAAAAAATAATAATAGTAAATTGCCACCACAGAACATGTTGCGAACCTGAATTTTTCTAGAGCTTGGATGACGAAATGGACTTCACCGTTGAATTCGTCTCGCGAAATCTAGTGGACATGTAAAATTTCATCGAATTCCGAGATAGTCGAATTTTCACGTTTTACGAGACGGTCGGGTCTCAGGTGACCCCAAAAACAAAAATTTGGTCAAAAGATAGGGAATTTGAAAATACTTTAATTAGAGTTCATAAGAAATATTTTGAACTTGAACCGGAGCAAAAATTAATTGTTTCGGGATGAAAACGGACCCGAGATAAAAGGAGGCATGCGGCGCAATATGGGCCAAGCATTAAAATATATAAATATGGGCTAAAAAGCTGATTTTCTGGATTGGGTTTCTGCTGGGTTGGCTGGTTCTGGACGTTGGAGTTGAATAGAGAGAAAAGAGAGAAAAGCTAGGGTTCTTTTAGCTTTCTTCTTAAGATCTAGGGCCAAGCTTTGGTCGAATCAACTTAGACCAAGAACAAAAAGTGTTCTCCTCTACGAGGGCTACAAGACCATACCAAAAATCGAAGGTTTCACCAAAGATCCAAAAGGAAAAATTTGGAGAAATCAAATCTTTGGGCATGAATCTTGTTCTTGAAGTTTCCTGCGGGTATTTTACGCTTCAAGAGGTAGGGTTTTTCCTACTTGGGTCTATTCCAAGTCTATGATGTTCATAGAATAAAGTTTGGGTAATTATCTATATGTATGTGGACTTATATGTATAGATAGTTAAGAAAGTGAAAAATGAGTCTAGAGATGACTTAAACTACTTTCTTGAGTGAATTTGATATGTGGGAGTTACTTAAGTAATTCCTTGATGTTTGATGTTATGTGGGCTATGTTATGTGATTGCATGACTTG
>CM042199.1:23548778-23560813 GCA_023539305.1 Ilex asprella | reverse complement strand
GTTCTGAGTTGGCTAAATTGAAGCTTTTTCCTTTCTCACTGAAGGATAAAGCGAAGTAGTGACTCAATATTTTGAAACCACACTATCCCAGATTGATCTTCACTATAGAAAGAGTTTTTTTTTTAAAAGTTTTTCTTTATTCACCACACAAATACTTTGAAACGCCAAATAATGAACTTTACGATGAAGTATAGGGAAATATTTTATCAGTGCTGGGAGAGATTCAAAGATCTCCTAGATGCATGTCCGCACCATGGGTTTGCAAGTTGGACACTTGTAGATTTTTCCTATGATTTGCTTTCAAGTCTTATTCGCCAGTTTGTGAAAATGATGTCACAGGAGGAGTTCATAGACAAAAAACCTTAAAAATTAAATGGATAATTTTCTTGGGTAGGTTTTAATGTATATTTAATTTTTTTTAAGAAAAATTAATTAATTTTTAGATTTTGGGAAAATTACCAAACTGCCCTTGCATGGGAGCCATGTCCAAGCTGCTGCAGAGCTCTTCCCAGCCTTTTCCAAGCTTCTAGAGTGTTTGAGTAGGTGTTTAAGGGTTCAAATAGGAATCAAGATGAGGTAGAACCGCCAAAAGGAGAGAGAAAGAGAGGAGTGAAGTAGAGAGAGAAAATGCAAGAATTGGATTTCGGGTTTTCTTTGGAGGGCTATTTGAGTTTTAAAGTTCCAGGGGTTTGGTTTTCTTGAAATGGGTTCATATATACTCTTCATTCAAACTTAATTAATCTATATGGTTGTGTTTCTAGGGGTTCAAGGAATGGTTTGGTTGTGGTTTTGTGTGTTGCCATGGTCAGTGGTGGAGGTTTGATGAAGAAAAAGTTTGAAGGTTAGGATTTGTGTTCTTAAGAATTTGAACTTTTTAATCTTGTGTTTTTAATGTGTAAAGGGTATTTTCCAAGACTGAAAGGACCTAAGGAATCCATTTCATCCACTAAAGACCCTTTGCATGTCTGGCCATAAAACCAAAAACCTTATTTTTGGTTAACTTTGACCTTTTTTTTTTTTGATGTTTTTATGCTTAATTCAAAGCTTAAAACTCATGGGGTTTGCTAGAATAATGTATGGTGAGCGTTTAGGTTCAAAAAAATTAGGAGGAATGGTGTATTGTAGAGGGAGAAAAGGATGAGAGAAGTGGGGTAGTTGAAGCTAGAAATAGGAAACCTAGGGTTTTGGTCAAGGAGTTCAAGGAAAAAGATGAAGGAGAAGGAGGTACACCAGTGCACCCCGTCGGCACGTGAGGCCGTGCCCAACATCTGATCGACCTCTGATTGGTGCCAAAAGTTTCGTAACGTCCGTTCGGAGGTCCCGGTAAAATTTCAAGTTGATCCGATGACTGGATCAAAATGATGAGTAAAATGACTGTTTTGGCCTCCAGGGTCAATTTAATCTTGTTTTTGGGTGATTTTGAGAAAATAAATTTTATATTCATTCTTAGGTAGGTTAATTGAGTATGCGTTAAATTTCATCAAAAAATAATACTGTTTAATTTTTGGCTATTTCAAATTAGAATACCGAGTCGGGTAGGGTTTCTCAATTCTAGAACAGGCGATGCTTTCCAAAATTGTTTCTAAATTATTCTATATGTTATTTAAGATTATTTAACATGTTTTGAAATGTATGGTTGAGTGTTTTGAATATTGACTTGGATTCAGACCCGAATTAGGGTTTTTGAATGTAGTTTACACTAATAATTTGGATATGATTGTATTGCTCGTATTGTTCATATTGAAAGAAACTCTGGGATGCTTTAAAATGAAATATAAGTGCACATGATTCTAGTAGAAAAAAGAGTTTATATTTCAGTTTGACATCGTAGAGGGTACTCATTGAGTTTGTAAATGACTAGGTGGCCCAGTTGATCTTCGAACTTGGGTATTGAACGTTGACTAGGGAGCATATCTTCCTCGGGGTGCAAGTCCCCTCAAAGGTTGGGTCGTATGTTTATATGGACCATTAGTGGTCTATTTGGATGAATTTCCCACCAATATAGCACTGTACTTGAATTTTTGAAGTCTCTCTTTTACAATATTATTTAATTGTTACTGTTTCACATGAAATGATGTTTTTGCCGACATATATGTATCAAATGCTCATTTGGATTTTTGCCAAACCATGCTAAATAATGCTATTTTCAAAATCTTTTGCTTGAAAATTGAGTTACTCTACTGAGCTGTTGATGCTCACCCTATATTATTTTCCCCTTTTCAGATGTGTGAATGCTGGGAGATTTGTACATAGTAACTTGCTAGGGTTTTTGTATAACCTAGGAAGATGTACCTGAAGTTTGTAATAGAATAAAATGAAACTTAATGTGCAACGTGTATCTAACTGAATAGTAGTTTGTATTAGGTTGAGATGTGTATGTAAGTTATGCATATGTTTACACAATAATCTATGGTATGTATATTGTGGGTTATTCTGCTATACTACGTTGTGACTTTGTTATTCTATTATAATGTTCCATGGATTAAAGTAACACTTGTCACATGCCTAGTTGATCCGGGGTGTACCATGCTATGCTCAACATATCATAAGCATATTATGAACATATTCTATCTCAATCAACATTTCCCAATTGTCAATTAGATCATAAGCATATAATCACAATTTACATCATCCACCAATGCATGTTATAAAATCTTTAATGTAACTAGCACGATTAATCAACATAGGCATTTTATCCAACACCATCAAGGCATAATGTAAACACATAGCATGCTTCATTTGTCACATATCTCAAGAAATCAAAAATAAGCAATCTCACCAAAACCCAATTCATGCAAGAATTAATTTTAACCCATTATAATACTCATTTTCACATTTCAACTACACTAGGTATGTGTCATACATGAGATTACAATTCTAGCACCCTACCCATTTCATATTTCAATCCTTGGTTGGAAATAAACCTAGTTAGGAAAGGAACCCTATCTCTTGAAGTGTAATACACGTAGTAGAGGCTCTAAATCACCTAACTCAAGCTTCAAAAACTTAATCACCAAAATCTTGATCATGAGACTTTGGCAAAACCCGTGATCGTTAGTATGTGATTGTAGCTCTTGTCGCGTAGAACACTTTTTGTTCTTGTCCCGAAGAAATCCAAAGGAAGGATCACCCTAGATCGCAAGGAGAAGTGAAGGAGATCTTGAGTTTTCTCTTTCTTCTTTCTCTATCTCTCTCTATCTCTTTATCTATCTAAAAAACCAGCAACAAATAGCGCAAATTTGATTTTCTCCCCTTTTTATACTCTCCAATGTTTTTGGCTCTCATTAAGCCACACATCTCATCTTTTTCAGATCCGATTTTGTACCAAATCAATTTCAATTTGTCCGATTTTAAGTTTAATATACTTTATTTGAATAAATTTAAATTATTTTTCATGTTTCACAATAAAAACCCTATCGTGTTAATTTTAGTAACGCGATGTCTGATCGCATTGTTAACTGTGAAAAACCTGACTTTCTCTGAATTCTACAAAAATTGATTGGATAACTAGATTTTGCGAGACGAATCCAACGGTAATGTCCATTTCATCATTCGTGTTCTAGAAAATTTTGGGTTTTCAACCTCTACTATAGCGGCTAATTACCAATTTTTCACTTTTGATAAAATTTTAAATTTTCATGGTTTTTACATTCTTCCCCCCTTAAAAGGAATTTTGTCCTCAAAATTTACACACACATTCACATATAATCACATGCATATGTAACAAGTCATACAATATTTTATGACTACAAGAAAGTACCTCCATCCTTGAACAGGAATGAATAGCTGACATGTATAGTGTTCTCATGGACCAATGTCGTCTCTTCCACACCACGGTGTTGTCATAACACCTTCACCAGCCTCAAGGTCTTGCCTGGAAAAATCTAATCTCAACTATCCATGATGCGCAGTGGTCTCTCCTTGAAGGTCCCATTCACATCATCAACTAGCTCACCCCAATCCACCACATGCGTGGGATCTGAAGTGTACTTACGGAGCATGGAGACATGGAACATCGAGTGAACACCTGATAGATTTGGCGGTAATGCCAATCGATAAGCGACTGTGCCATCCTTGTTGAGCACCTCAAAGGGTCCAAATACCTTGGCGATAACTTCCTCTACTTCCCAAACCTGACCTGTAAAACCTGAAAAATTTTTAATTTTTTTCTAAAAGGGCAAAATGGTCATTTTGCCACTATAACACAAAATTGAAATACGGGTTCTAGAGACCTCAGATGAGAAAACAGAGTTCGCCGTTGGAATCGTATCGCGAAATCTATTCACCCTATCGAATTTCGTCGAATTCCGAGATTAGTCGGATGTTTTGCACGCCGTTCGAGGCAACTAGGTGGCGGAGGACCCCACAAAATTTTCCAAATATAATTATCTTAAAATTTAAGTATAATTGAATTAAAGTATCAATAAAATTAATTTGAGCTAAATACGGAATGTAATAAATCGTTCCGGGACCAAAATGGACCCGAATAAGCCGGGGACACTTGGCACGATCTGGGCCAAGTCTCAAAAATTATAAATAAGGCTAAAAATTAGTTTTTAGCAAAAAATATCCCCATTATTCTGCTGGTTCAGTCGCCCAAGAGAGAAGAGAGAAGAGATAAGAGAGAAGAGAGAACAGAGAGAGAAAAAGGGAGAAAACCAATCTTCTTCCGCCGATTCTTGGAGTTCCGTCGCTCGGAATTCGTCGAGCCAAGAACTAAAGTTCGTCTACGCGATGAGGGCTACGTCTACGTACCAAAAACAAGAGATTTCACCGAAGATCCAAAGGAGGAGAATTGGGAAATCAAGATTTTTGGAGTGATTTTGGAATTATAAAAGTATTCTACACTTCTATTGAGGTAGGGTTCTTCCTACCTTGGATTATTCTTTCTTTAGATGTTGGTAAACTAAGAGTTTCATTTATATAAATGCCTATGTATTGAATTATACATATGTATATGGTTAAAGAAGTGGAAAAGTGAGCATGAAAATGATTTAGACTAGTTTCTAGCTTGAATTTGGAATATGGAAGTTACTTGAGTTCATTCTTATAACTTGGTGAAATTTATGCTTGAAGGTTGTGCTTAACTTGTTGGATGCCTTTAAGATATTTGATAATATGCCTAGGTGATATAAAGTGTGTTAATTGCATGAGAATATGCTATAAAATGTTTGGGTATGTGGTAATATGAAATCATATGCCTATGATATGGATTGTGATTGAAATGTATTCGTTGATATATGCATGTCTTGATATATTGACATTGAGACAAATATGGTAATTATATGCTTAGGATATAATTTACCATGGATGGATTGGAATTGGTCATATGACATTCATAGTACATTGAATATTGTGTTGTTGTGCAATGTTGCATCACATTGCATATGCACGAAAAATATCGCATCACATGGGTGTGTGCATGGTTGTCGTCAACACCACATTTGGTGGGTGACGGAAGGCTCGGGAAAGTTGGGATGTAGGCCTAAAGGAGCCGTTTGGTTGCATGATGGTTTGGGTCGGGGTTAGCAAGAAGGAACTAGAAGATCCTTTGGGTGAGAGGCCCGGTGATTGGATGCACACTCTGTTGGTATAAGAGTCCATAAAATGTGTCGGTGTACGCGGAACCGTTGGTGGAAGTCCAAAAATTCTGTGTCGGTTGGGTACTGTTGGTGGAAGTCCATAAACATCCACCCCAAGAAAGACCCTAAATTGTAAATATCATTCAATGTGTAACATGGATGACAGGTTCACACACATTGACATTTGCATGTGTTGAGGAGCTGGGATGAGCTCGGATGAAGTGCATGAATGAGTCTCACCTCATTGCATGACATATTATAATGAATTCCATCATTTGGTTGCATATATTTGATTGGAATTGTTGAGAATTGTTTGAATGCTGCATGAGCATGAGTATCTAGGGGGGAGTAACCTCTGTAGGATCTATTCTACTAGGCGTTGGCTTACCGTATACAGGAACACATTTCAGGTGTGGAGTATACTCCGGTGGACGGAGCACATTCGAGTCACCAAGAGTGAAGAGGGCCTGCATGTGACCTTGTTGTTTTGAGTTTTGTAAATTAAGTATGACAATACTTGGTATGAAATTGTAATGGAACTCATATGAACTATATTTGGTATGTAAATATCCTATTATATGAGTTGGAGTTGGTTTGTACATGTGTTGGTTGGTTTTGAGAAGTTTTGAAATGAATTGGAAATGGAAAACTATGCAAATGGGCAAAATCTGGGTTTAACTGCCGGTAGTCGTGACTCAGAAGGAAGTAGCTACCGGTAGTCAACAGGTAGTCATGGACCAGAAAGTCTTAGGCTACCGGTAGTCGTTGGTCTTGAGAGTTCTAGCTACCGGTAGCTAACAAGTAGCTTCCGGTAGAGATTTTCTAGAATACCCGAACTACCGGTAGTCGATTGACATCTACCGGTAGCCAGTATAAAAATCTGAAGTTTTAAAAATTATTTTGCCAAGCTTTGGGCTTAAAATTTCCTTCCTTTAAATGACCAAATTTGACCCTAATGGTGTATGAACCATGGTGTGTTTGACTTGGATGCTTTTAATGTGGTGTCGGGTTATGCGACATCCATGGGTATTTTCGCAGGTTGACGGGTTGTCAACGGTTAATTAATGATCCCCTGATTTTGGGGTGTCACATGACCACTCCTCTCTTAGGCATCACCTTTAAGAAGACGTGATCACCAACCTTAAACTCTAGAGGTCGTTGTCATTTGTCGGTGTAGCTCTTCTGTCGACTTTGAGCGGTAAGAGATGCTTCCATATCAAGTCCACCTTCTTCCATGTGTCTTTGATCAAATTTGTACTCATAGAGGGTCTTTTTCCACCCTCTGTCCAATAACTGGAGAACGACATGGCCTCCCATTGAGTGCCTTGTAGGGTGCAATTTGTATGCTCGCCTGATAACTGTTGTTGTAGGCAAACTCCACTAAGGTTAAGTGCTCTTCCCACATACCATTGAGATCAAGGATGCATACCCGAAGTATGCCCTAAAAAATCTAGATAGTCCTCTTTGATTGACCGTTTGTCTGGGGATGAAAAGCTGTGCTCATCGTCAACTGTGTCCCTAAAACCCATTAAAAACTTTTCCAAAAATAGGCCGTGAACTTCGGGTGCCGATCAGATACTAGAAACAGGTATCCTGTGCAACCATACTATTTCTCGAATATAAAATTTGTAGAATGTGAAAGTCATCCGCAGAGCCAAAAAGTGTGCTAACTTTGTAAGCCGGTCCACAATCACCCACACTGCTTCATGCTTACGCGATGTCCATGGTAAGTGGGTCACAAAATCCAGAGTGATGTGCTCCTAATTCCAATTAGCCACCTCCAGAGGCTGGAGCAACCCTCCTGGTCTTTGGTGCTCGATCTTGACTTGCTGACACATGAGACATCTACTAATAAAGTCTTCGATGTGTTTCTTTATCTCGCTTTAGTAGTATTGGCGACGAAGATCATGGTACATCTTCATACCACCTATATACATGGAAAAACAAGAGAAATGAAACTCCCTAAGGATCTCCTCTCTCGAATTTGTAGATCGGGGAACCATAACCCTTCCCTTGAACCGAAGACTACCATCTACATGAATGGCCCAACCCTCATCACTCATATATACTGTACTCGGTCCCTGATGGACAACATATCCGTGTTCTTCCCCTAGGATTTGATCACTCGGCTCAATAAGGAAGGCGTAGCCATTAGACTCCCTAACGTGCCTTGAGCCTGACCATTGTAGTGTAGCCTGAACTGCCCCATAGTCTCGAGCATCTGCCAATCCCGGGAAGCTATACTAGCCAAGACTTCTCGTGATTCTAGCTGAGTGCATCAGTCACTAAATTTGCCTATTTAGGATGGTAATGCAAAGTGAAGTCATAGTCCTCTAGGTACTCCATTCACTTGCACTGTCACATGTTGAGGTCTCGTTGTGTGACGATGTACTTCAGACTCTTCTTGTCCGAAAACACCTCAAACTGCTCTCTATATAGATAGTGGTGCCATAGCTTCAAGGCAACGACAACGACTAGCAACTCCATGTCGTATGTGGGGTAATTATGCTCATGGCTCTACAATTGCCATGAATCATAAGCTACCACCTTCCCCGACTACATCAAAACACATCCAAGTCCGTCCTTTAAGGCATCATGGTAGACTGTGTACCTTTCTCCTCTTTCTGGAACTATCAAGATAGGAGCTGAAGTAAGCCTCCTCTTCAACTCTTGGAATTGCCTCTCACATGAGCCATCCCACCAGAAATTAACCTCTTTCCTGGTCTACCAAGTCATAGGTGCGGCTAGCCATGGGAATTCCTCAATGAACCTCTGATAATATTCTGTTGATTAGCGCAAAATATTATACCTCATTTACAAATTTGCATCCCTTTTAGATTTGTTTTTTATGGTAAATATGCGAGGAATTGCATTATTTCTACAATTGATGAGGTTTCAGTATGTTTGCAGGCAAATAGTTGGGAATGCCGTGAGTTAAGCCGCCATGGAAGAGCTTAAAGTCAATGGAGATGAAGGGGAGGCTTAACGAGTAGCTTGGAAAGTGAAAAGATCAAGAAATGAGCAAACTAAGTAAAAACCTACCAGTAGGTTTGCTCATAAAACTACCGGTAGGTTTTGCACACTGGATTTCAACCTACTGCAAACCTTTCGGAAGGTTTTGGCTACTAGAATAAAACCTACTGGTAGGTTTTACTGAAAAATGCTTGAAGCTTGAAACTCATGTTCTGTCACTTGGGGGTCCCACCTATGATTCTCCCACTTGTCTTCTGACAGCCCTTACACACATACATGCCTCCTCACACTTGAGCTTGGACTTTGGAGGCCATTGCATTTATGAGGATGAGAGAGAAGGGGGAGGCTGGGAAGTTCCAGGTTAGGCTTGTCCTAGCCTGGCCAAACCATGAACTCAGCCTTCTATGGATGGGAAACCTGTCACACACGCTAGATGACCTCCATGGATGAAAATGCAAGCCACACTTCACATTATTCAGCATTGTAATGAGAGAAAGTCAAGGAGGAAGACATAGTTTTAGAGAGAGAAGTTATATTTTTTGCATTTCTTCTACCCATTTAACTTGTTATCTAATGTAAGAGTCTTATAAGCTTCATATATTGCACTTAATGTCATTTATTTCTAGTGTATTGTAAGTTTAGTTACGCATTCTAGATTTCACCATTGTAGTATTGAGTTTTTTACTTCAAGCTTTTAAAATGGGTATTAAATGCACTTCTTCATAGTTTAACTTTTCTTGCATTAATTCAAGTTTCAATCTTCATTTCTTCACAATGTCTCTTTACTTTACGTATGTTCTTGCATTAAATATGAGTAGCTAAGCTTTAAGTTGGCTAATCCAAGGGATAATTCCTCTTGCGTATGTTAAATCAACTCTTTTTCATTCCTCCTCATAGTGTAAGATGGTTTGATTTGACTTGGTTGAATGTGAACATGGTTGTGAGTTCTTGATACACCATATACTTGTCACGGGGTCTGCTTGAATCCTCACCTCCATTTAAGTCCCTCGCTTCTTACGAATCAATCAAACATCAGGCACCATTGGAAGAATGTTTTGAGTTGATTTGGCATTCCCATTGGAGTGACCTCTTTAGATTAGCCCACATTTGTTTCCATTTCATTTTCATCAAGAACACAACTCACCAAAACATTTATTCAAAAGATTTTTGCACTTTTTCTTTTTCACCAAAATCACCTTCAACACAATTCACCTTCCTTCCCTGAGGAGACGACATTGGAATGCCAATTCCAAGTAGAGCACGACACTCGAAAGTCTCTCTGTGCTTGGGGAGCACTTTTGTACACACACACACACATTTCATTCTCACACCCATTTTTCCATTTCTTGCATGATATCCAAGGGAGAATGACACTCACCTAACCGTATAAGCCACATACACATTACCGGAATCATGGTCGAAAATTAGGAACGATGAAAAAAGTCAAGCACTTGCCAATCCCAAGAAACTACGTATCTCGAAGACTGACTTGTGCCTCTCCCAACTCATAACCGCCTTAACCTTCTCTGGGTCAACTAATATATCCGATGCCGACACCATGTGTCCCATAAATTCCACATTCGTCAGCCTAAATTCACACTTGCTGAACTTGGCATACAGTGGTCTCTCAATGTCTGGAGAAGAAATCTTCAAGTGACTCATGCTTTTCCTTAGACTTGGAGTAGATTAGGATGTCATCAACAAAGACTACAACAAACTGTTCAAGATAGGTTTGGAACACCCTATGCATAAGATCCATGAATGCCGCTGGGGAATTCGTCAATCTAAATGGCATCATAGCAAACTTCAAATGCCTATATTACGTCCTAAACACCATCTTAGGGATATCTGCTTCCCTAATCTTTAATTGATGATACCCCATGCACAGATCTATCTTGGAGTAGACTTGTGCCCCTCTTAGTTAATCGAACAAGTTATCAATTTGTGGCAATGAGTACCTATTCTTGATGATAACTCGATTCAACTACCGGTAGTCTATATAAAGTCTAAGGGTGTTGTCTTTCTTCTTGGCGAACAATACTAGAGCGCCCCAAGGTGAGGTACTCAGTCTGATGAAACCCTTGTCCAACAATTCTTGCAATTAAACTTGAGTTATTGCAACTCTGCAGGTGCCATTCTATGCAGCGTCATAGATATGAGGGATGTACCTGGTTGTAACTCTATAGTAAAGTCTACATCCCAATGTAGAGGTAATCCTGGTAACTCGTCTAAAAAAATGTCTGCATACTTGCACACTACTCGAGGTAGACCCAACTCATATCTCGCCTTGTCCTTCAGTATAAGGATTACAAGCCAACCCATCAACTGTCTGTGCCAACTAGAGTCATACCTAGCTTGGGGTAGAGCATTGTGCTTCTCTCCCTGAAACTTGAAACAAACACCCTCAGGAGTATATGCGGTGACCCTCTTCCGATCACAACAGATGACAACTCGGTGTGCTGCCAACCAATCCATATCGAGGATGACATCAAACTTTGACATATCCATGACCCTAAGGTCCACAGTGAGTGGAATCTCTGAGATCTCTAGCTCAAAATCTCAATATATCTTATCGATGCAAACTCTAGCTCCTAAGGGAGAACTCACATGCATTGGCTCTTCCAAGGTCTCAACCTTTAAGCCAATTTTTTCCTCAAAGGATGCAAAAATGAATAAATGAGATGCACCCGAATCAAATAATACCACTAAATCACTGACTAATTCACTAGTTCAGTCTGAGGTGTAATGATGTAGAATCGCCCCTAGGTCCTAGAAGTTTCAGCCTGTAAGTCATATCCTCGGCCTCGACCCAAACCTTGGCCTATCTGGCCTAATTGCAGAGTTTATGCTCGTGAAGTAGTAGATGCCTATGACCTAAAACTGGAACTGATTTTCGTGGCCCATGGGGGATAGGGAGGAGTGAAAATAGTTTGTGGCTGCCTTATTGATGACTGGAACTGAGATGTCCCATAACTTTGGGATTCTTGCCTTTGAGGATAATCCTGTTTTAAATGACCCAGCTAGTAGCATTGGTAGCAGTTCTTTTGGCTAGCCTTGTAGGAAGCCCTAAAGTTTCTCCTACCTTGGGTGGATTGACCTTGGCCTTGGCCTTGATAGTTGTAGCTTTGTCTTTGATACCATTGTGGGGTAGAAATATTTTACTTCTTCCTCGAATCGAAAGAATAGGATTGATTGTCCTTCTTGTCCTTAGCACCGGCCTACTAGATGCTTGTTGCATCTTCCACTTCTCTCTTAATGGCCATGGCAGTCTTGACCATTGAGTTTAAGTCTTATAGGCGACTGACTTGATCCGAAATGTGTACACCCAAGTGCAGGCAGTCAAGTTGTAGTAATAATCCGGTTTGAGTCCGGAGTCGAATCCACAGGGAACTAGTAGTTTTGGAGTTTTAAAGTAATTGGTGAAGGAGACCAATTGATTGTAACCTTTGAGATTTTAGAGTTGTGAGATGTGGGTGAATT
>CM042199.1:23524061-23543778 GCA_023539305.1 Ilex asprella | reverse complement strand
TTTGAGTGTTAATCAGCGACGACCCATAATCTTTCCCCAGATGGACTACTTCAAGCCATCCTTGAATCTCCTCACTTTGGCCATGTAGTCATCGGCGAAACGGGCTAACTCAGTGAACTTAGCCATATATTCCATCATCGTCATAGTTAGCTATTTCAAATCCAAGAATTCCCAAGCTTTCACTTACCAAACAGTCGACGAAAAGTACTTGTCCATGAATAGATCTCATAACTCTTCCCAAGTCATTGCCTCTAAGTTCTTTGAGTCCTTTTCCCATTCCCACCTTAGATGGACCTCTCTCTCAAGCTGGAATTTATCTAGCCTTATCTTAGTGGCGTCGGATGTGATCTCCATAGCCTCTAAGACCTTATCTACTTGTTGGAACCAATGGTCGGCTATCATTAGATTCACCCCTCTCAGAAAAGTAGGTGGCTTGCGTGCCTTGAACCTTTGGAGGTTGCATAAAGGTGGCACTACCTTGAACCCATGTTGGCATTGGCTTGCATAACGGTGGTAGCCATCGTGCCCATAGCCTCCGTAAAGGGTTGTTGATCAAAGGCCGGTGGCGGTTAATTGTTGTTTTGCCCACCCCTCGATCGTTCTAGTGTCATCTTCCTCTATTTGCCATCAACACACATGTAAGATAGAAATAAAGCACTAACTTAACATTAAAAAGTTAGGGATCAAAGTCAAAATATTGAGATTTCTCTCCTTGTCTCACTAGTACGAGGTTTGCCTCCCACTAATAGACATCTTAACCATGAGCCTTCCCATTCCTTCTTTTTTGATCCCCAAGGTTGTGTTTTCTAACCTTAGTGTCTCATTGCCATACACATTTAATCATGTATATAATTCACATAGCACATAACATGTATCATTTAATGCACATAAAATGTAATGCAAAATGGATGCAATGGCCTAGACTAATGCCCCCATAAGCCCTAGGGAAATCAAGAACCTAGGCTCTGATACTAAGCTGTGGTGCCCAAAAATATGGGTGTCCTTTCTCAACCATTGATAATTCATCAATCTGCACAAGTACCTCGTGTAAGCCGTATAACTCGACACCACGTCATCATATCCCCTTCACCAGGGTCATAACCAACACAGAGTTTGGGCAGAGTCTCTTTTGTATCGGAGCACTACAAAACGCATAACCTGTGTATATATCAACCACTTGACCATTCTAAGGTCCATCCCCATCAATTAGGACTTAATATTTGACCAATTTCATCATCCCAACAAGAGGGCACAAAATCTGAAGGCTTGGGAGAGTTATATTAAAATTTTGAAATTTTTTGGAAGAGGTACTGGTACCTGAGTCCATTGTTTGCTAGGTATTTGTAATGCCCCAAAATACACCCCGGAAGGCATTACTATCTATAACCATTCATACCATGAGAGACTAACAAAATCCATTCATAAATAAAATTTCATCCACCATATATAATGCCGATACATCGTCCCAGAAGAATATGCCAAATCATGGCCGTTACATCCAAGATAATTCAAGTTAATCTAACAGCGGAATAACAAAAGATTATACTTTACATATCCTCAAAATACTCCTTAATTTCATAAATATAAGCACAACCTAGATATCCCCCTCCGGGTCCACCTGCCTTTCAAGGGGAGCTTCCCAAACCACATGCTCGTCATTTATTGATCTTCTTCTAACGTCATTCATCATCCATAAAATATTTACAATATTATCCAAAAGAGTATGCCCAATTATGGCCTTTACATCCCAAAAATTTAACTATTATAATGCAGCAGAAAACAAAAGAAAGCTAGACTTCACAATATCTCCAAAATGAATTTCCTAGTCTAGAACAAAAGATAATATCGCTCTAAGCATTCGTCTTCGAATACACATGCCCATCTATGGGAGTCTCCCAATGTGCCGGTTCCTTTACTCCGAGCTCCTTTCCTAGACCATCATCTGAAAAATGTTTGTATATAGGGGGTGAGAACTAAGCTCTGTAGGAAAATCCACCCAAACCCAAACAAGGTTTAGAAAACATGTAAAACGGGTCGGTCTCATTTCACAAATATCATGTATAACTTTTGAAAGAAAAACAGGGACATTTATACAGATCTCAAGTATAAGAACAATCATAAGGTAAATAAGAAGTGCAACCAAGTATAGTTGACAACCAATTTCCAAAGCATAATCCATTCCCCCAAACACCGTTTCCACAAGTTCTCGTGGAATCCCATACTTCCCAAGACTCTTGTGGAAACCGTATCTAGTCCAATGAACAATAACCCATATATAATTTATAATCCATTTCCACTATAAACCATTTCCAACAAGTTCTTGTGGCATCCCATACTACCTAAGACTCCTGTAGAAACTATCTATGATAGACTGAACGATACACGACTGTATTCGTATCTCAGCTATGAAGCAAGACCCCACATGGTCACCATCGAAAATATCATGTCCCACGCAAGTACATACCAATGCTACCCCGTGAGCAATAGTGATTTAGTCTTATCAAAGCACTAATCCCACTATGAGTGTTAGGAAAAGTTCCTACCAAAAGAGACGTCTAACCACTCCATGATACCCGGTCAATAGTAACCCATGTTGCTATCATGCAACCACACAATAGATACAATACCAACCCTTTTATCAATTAACTGACAAGTTCCACAATTTAGTTTCTTTGGTGTGAGCATCCTTACAAGGAACCTCTCACTCGTGTTCATCCAAACTATCCTATAACAAGTACAGTATCAACCATTTCCTCTAATCACAAGTAATACAACATTCCTCCGATTTGCACAAGTAACATTCCAATAGAGTAATCGAAGAAAAATACATGAGATCATCAAAATACCGTTTTATTGTTCAATACCAAACTCTAAGGTTTTGTAATCAATAACAAGGGAATAATCAAGTATTGAATATCAAGAATGAATAAATCACAAGGGTTAGAATCAATAACAACTAAATATCAAATTTAGATATCAAGACGAAGGAGAAATCAAGAGAACACATTTTTACCTTTGCAAACTAGGGTTTGGCAGCAAGAAAGGAGATTTAATGGTTGCCCTACCATAACATTGTTCAAGACAAGGTAAGAGTGGCAAGGATATCAAGAATTACATATTTCAAAGCAAATATATATGATTTAAATTCAAAAGAATACATATATATAATACTAGCATCAATGTAAGAGACTGGAAGAAAACCCCTACCTAGTGATCTTGGAAGCTAGGTTTGGATCTTGAATAACCCCCTTTAAACTCTTGTTTTTCTCTTCCTTTCTTTTTCTCTTAGGGTTTCTAAAGTTGGAGGGGCTGAAATATGGCTAATGGAGGCGTCCTAGGGTATTTATAAGGCGAAAATCGAAACAAAATCGCGATATTTAATAGTCAGACCTCTTTCGGTCATACCGGTACGTCGAACTCTCTGGACTTGTTTGCTTCGGTACGCTATGCCGGTACACAGTACCGGTTCAGTTTTGCCCAGTTTTTCCCTTTTTCTCCGTTTTTCATTTTCAATCCATCTTAAATCCTTCCAAAGCCATCCTAAACATGTTTAACAAGGTTTTCTCACATAAATCTCAATTTCTACACCTTCTATTGATCATGTTTTCACTTCTTTACAGTTTGAACTAAATCTTAGCTAACTATTTACTATTTTAACTATTATTTCTAGTTTACCAACTTCAAACACCCATCCCTACACATATCCACATTTCTATAGCAATTATTTACTCTATATCTATATACATATATAAAAGAAAATGCGGGGTGTTACAATCCACCCCCTTAAAGAAAGTTTCGTCCTCAAAACTGAATCGTCGAGTTAGCCTATCCAATCCTCCTTTAGCCATGATGTCTCCACTTCTATTCATCGTCTAAACATCAAAGCTAAGATTCAAATTATAACATTCGATTCTAATATCTAAATCCATACTTCCATCTAATCTCCGATTCACCGGATATCACTTCTCTTTTGAATGTTCCCAATCATTTTCAAAATCTCAAGTTTGCCTTTTACCTATGGCTTATCCATAAGCATTTCATAACAACCCAATTTTCATTCCTCTAATGGGATCATTCATCATTCCTATGCCCAAATTATGTTATAATCCAAACTTAGTAATGCCATTGTGATAAGATAGACAACGATTCCTCAAATAGTTGTATCGTTCTCAATAACTTTGTTTCTCACTAAACTAGACCACTCACAATATTTAAAATCTAAGAATAACTTCACATCCTATGGACACTTATAAATTTCTGTAATTCGGTGAATACCGCAAAATTTCCAACAATTATAACCATCAAACTATACACTAAATTTCCCAAGAAGTTGAATCTCACACCTCAAAATTTTTTCTATCTACATTCACCTCCATAATCATAACTAATGGTTAATCCCACTAATATTCACTCTAATCTCATGACTCGATGTGCACTCTGATATAAAGTAACATCCACCAATTCACAAACCACAACTAACCACAAGATAAGAGTTCTCATAGGTTTGAAAGTTTTGAGAAGATATGTTATGTTATATCTCCAAGATTTTCGCTATTAGTCCCAAATCTTGAGCTCAATTTAATAGGTCTTATAATCCCCTTCCTAGCTTATATATGTCCGAATTCATACTTTTAGATCAATCTTAATACCGCTATATGTTCACCAACTCGATTAAGGTCAATTACCTGCTATCTCCCAAGCATTAATTCTTAATTTCTAGCCTTAATCGAGGACTAATAACCAGGTAATCATTTTTTAACGGTTTTTATTAACTTCGCTACTCTCCTCATGTGATTCTTATACTTTTGAATCCCTATGATCCATTCCTTACCATATATATATTTTGTATTATACCCAACATGTGAAGGTAGACTATCAAGGATTCCAAAGTCTCTCTCAACTCCCTATCAAAACTAAAAAAAGACTCCCAATGATTTACCAATGTTCTTTGATTTACTCTCATTAGTCATCATAGTCTTAATCATTATTCCTAATGCCCACACATAATAACGATCTGCTAATTACTAGGATACCCATAGCCATTTATCCCAAAAATTCATAAGATTTTTACATCCCTGTCAAAGATAATCTGCATAGGTATCATCATTGATTCCTCAAATTATCTCTTTCCAATTATCACCACTAACTGTCAAGTTAGAATCTTCAATACTCATATTTGAGGATTATAAAATATCATAACCTCATACTCACCATTGAGGACAACATAACACTCCCATGGTTTCCATCATAAAAACAAAATTACATTCGTTCCTTAATTTCTATGACCTTTATGTAACACACATTACTTTCCATAACCTTATTATTCAAAATTTAGTCCATCTTAAAAATATCTAAGTGAACCTTACCTCCACACATCCAAATTGGGTTATCACATCTCCGTGATCTTCTAAAAGTTATGCGACACTAATAATATAATAGAACACTTGACTTTATAAGCCATCAATTCCTGGTCACATTTTATACTATTATCCATCAAAATACTTTAATCAACATGGCGTGTCTCTCAATCAAAGCCTAAATAGTGTGGAAGTTTGCTTAAGGATAAATCCTTCAAAGTCTAAGAAGAAAACACAACACTTTACTGCCCAAGGAACACTACAGTGCAGATTTTTGATCAACTTTAGAGAATAAACTGATTTAACTCCGGTATTTCTAGCATACATGACTTATATGGTTGGGGAGATATACAAGTGAGGATTCCAACAAAAATGATTGTGCACCATTTGGACTCTCCTACACAGAGTTATTATCAAATTGGTGAAAGGTAGTCTCGTGGACTGCTTGGTTCTTCTATACTTGTCTAATCTCGAGTTTCGGTGTCTTTTGTCACAAATCCTATCTCATACCTATCTCCAATATAGATAATTTCACTAGTATGAAGATTCATGTCTAGCATCATTCATTACCCAAAACAAAATTAGCATCCATCTTCTAGAATAGTCCATACGACAAGATACAAACTAGCCTACCCATTCATGTCTAATGTAGCTATTTTAATAATCCATTAATACTCACCAATTCTAAGCACACACACCTCTACACATCCTCTTTGTATCCAACCGTTCTCCCGTAGGCATGTCTATACTCAATACATGTTCTAGATTCCCCAAATTAATTGCATATATGGTACGTGGGAAAGAATGAGTAGCACTAAGGTCAAATAAAATACGTGTCCAAGAATTATAAGGGAGAACGATACCTTCCACAACTGTATTGGAAACTGCTTCCTCGGGTTGGGTCTTTGGTGGAAGTGATGGAAAGTTGTGTCTGAAGTGCCCTACCCCTCCATATGCAAAACATTGGCGTGCGTCAGTACTAACTCTCTCTGGTACACCTCCCATTCCTCGAGCTAGCTGAGATCCCTATCCCACTGCCTGATTTGGGCTACGATAAGGATCCGCCCTCCGCTATTGTGCATTCGGTAGGGGTGTCTTGTTTGCATTTACTTGTCCTGCCGTCGAGATATTCTTCCGAGGTCGAAAAATCAGACAATGAATCCTAATATGCCCCAAACCTCCACATTCGAAGCATTGACGTGGGTCAGTGTCTGTTCGATTTTGAGTGACCCTAGTGCCTCGAAAAACTTGATTTCCTTGCCCTAAAGCTTGGTCAGGTCGGCAGTAGGGAGCTGCTCTTGGTGCAACTCCACTGCTGCTAGCCCTAGTCCTGATTGGACCTCCCCTCGCTAAATTCTGTAGTTGCTGGTGGTTGATTCTATTTTGGTGTTGTGCCAGAGTGCTTAGCTCCTTTATGCATTAATAAAGGGCCTCCATGGTACTGGGAGGCGATGGTGAGGGTGGATTTTCTTGGCCACCACGTCCACGTCCTCGTCCACCCTCCATCCTGCACATTAATTTACAACTTAATTTCATTAATGTGCAAGAAATCCTAAAGGTTAAGTAAATCTAACCTATAAGGCTCATATAAAATTTTAAATCAACTATCTTTATCAACCCAATTCCTACACCTCTAGTGGTAATCCATAACCTACAGCTCCCATACAAGACCTAAAGCCTAGCCTTTGGTACCAACTTTGTAACACCCCAAAATACACCCTGGAAGGCATTACTATCTATAACCATTCATACCATGAGAGACTAATAAAATCCATTCATAAATAAAATTTTATTCACCATATATAATGTCGATACATCGTCCCAAAAGAATATGCCAAATCATGGCCATTACGTCCAAGATAATCCGAGTTAATCTAACAACGGAATAACAAAAGATTATACTTACATATTCTCAAAATTAATTTGTCTGTGCTGAAAATGTTGAGTAATGTGAAATCTTATGGTTTGTTGAGTTAGTGTTTGTTTACTTCTTGTTGATGTGGAAGATTCTTGTTATTCACATTATAACGGTGATGTTCATTCAATCGATAATATGTTATACTTTAGATATATCTAGTTTGTTATTATAGTCGGTTGATTTCAAATAATGAGTAAGAGTAGGGGTGTATGTCCGAGTAAGTTTGAGATATTCAAGATGATTGAATGGAATTTTGGGTGAATAAGAGTAGGGGTGTATGTATGTGTAAAGGTTTGAAATTTTTGGGAGTGGTAGGAGTTGAATTGGTTGGCTTGGTGTTCATGTATGTTGAGCTGAAGGGTGTTTTATAATGCTAAAAATTTGGGTTTGGAGCTTTTTTTGGCCTTGATAATGTTTAAAATCTGGGTTGGGATATGTTTTGGGGCAACAGGGGTGTGCCTGGGCGCTGGGTAGGTGCTGGTTGGGTGTTGCCTGGGCAGTGTGCAGCAGTTGGGTAGACGTTGTTGGGGCGTTGATTTTGCTTGCCTATTGCGTTGGTGTCTAGACACTAGGATCCCGTGCTAAGGCGTTATACTACTAGTCTTGATTCTTTCTTTAAGCTTGTGCAAGCACCCCTATTTATTTATTTGTTTATTTATTTTTCTCTTCTCGATCCTTGATACATGTAGACATTTGACACACTAATTAAAATGCACTAATAATCTAAAAAACTAAATTGACATAACCATGAAATAAAAATTAAAAAAAACTAAAATTTGGGTTGCCTCCCAATTGGCGCTTATTTTATAGTCTTCAGCCTGACTACTTCCTGTTTCATCCCCAGTCGGCAAGGGTAATTAAGGTCTTTCGACGATCAATGTCGCCGCCCCAATAGTGCTTCAATCTCTGCCCATTCAACTTGAAAGTTCTCTTTGAATAGGCTTCCTCAACTTCAACCATTCCATGCGGGAATACCTTAGTAATAATGAATGGCCCTGACCACCTTGATTTGAGTTTTCCCGTGAAGAGCTTTAACCGCGAATTGAAAAGGAGTACAACTTGACTCGACTTAAACTTCCACTCAAAGATCTTCTTATTAGACCACCTTTTTACCTTCTCTTTACATAGCTTGGCATTCTCAAGGGGATCTAACATATAGGTTCTTACGAATACCTCATTCACTGCATCTTCCTCTAAATCAACCTGAAGACATTCTTCAGCTTCCTTTGGAAATTTTATAGCTGAAAATACATTGAATGTAACCTCTTGATCTTGGACTCGCATAGTTAGCTCACCTTTCTGTACATCAATAAGTGTTCTCCCCGTTGCTAAGAATGGTCGCCCTAAAATAATAGGTATTTCTCTATCTTCCTCACAATCTAAGACTATGAAATCAGCTAAAAAAAAATACACTTATCCACTTTAACTAAAACGTCCTCAACTATGCCCCTTGGATAAGTGAGTGATCTATCCACAAGCTATAATGTGATGTTAGTAGGCTTTGCTTCCATCAAACCCCATTGTGGATAAAGTGAGAGGTGCATTAAGTTAATTCTAGCTCCCAAGTCACACAATGCTTTTCCAAAAAACTGGCTACCTATTGTGCATGGAATTGTAAAGCTACCCGAATCTTTGAGCTTTGGTGGTAGCTTCTTTTGAAGAATAGCACTACACTCCTTTGTAAGTGCCACTTTCTCAAAATCACCTAGTTTTCTCTTCTTAGACAAAATGTTCTTAAAAATTTTTACATAGTTATACATTTTCTCCAGTGCTTCTACTAAAGGAATATTTATTTTAAACTTCTTAAACACATCTAAGAATTTGGACAACTACTTATCCCACTTCTGTTTTTGCAAATGTTGTGGAAACGACACGGGAGACACAATAGTTCTCAGATTACCTACATTAGAACATGCAACTAGATCTTCTTTTTTTTTTTTCATGTTCCACATTCTTGCTATTTTTTTTTTTATTTTTTTACCCTCAATATCATCTCCATGTGATTGTTTTGGAGTTCTACCAATAACCTTAGGTAACTCTTTTTTTGCTTCGTAATGTAATAGCATTGCAGTGTTCCTTACCTTCCCTCTTAGGATTAATCTCCGTATCACTAGGTAGAGTACCTTGAGGTTGGTTGTTAATGGAATTAGCAAGCTGACCCATTTGATTTTTCAGGTTTCGGATAGATACTTCCATACTATTCAGTCTTGTCTTATTCTGTGCTAAGTACCTGGAAAGCAACTCCTCCAAATTCGAATTCTTTTCTTGTTGTGGTGCAGCTTGATTCCGAAAGTCTGGTGGGTATGATTGTCTTGGAGCAGAGGTTTGGGCTTGATTATTATTCCAAGAAAAGCTCGGATGAGTCCCCCAACCATGGTTATAATTGTTGGAATTACTGCCTATTGAAATTACCAACGTATTGTACTGACTCTGAACTAATTGCACATTGATTGTTCGAATGGTTCCCGACACACAATTCACACACAATTCACACACAATTGCCACACTCTGAATATGTTGCGCTCCTTAAACATCAATCTTCTTTGTCAATGTAGCAACCTGTGCAGCCAATGTGGTAACCGCATCAACTTAAATCCCTGCTATCTTTGGCTGATTGATCCTTGTAGAGGGCCACTGATAATTATTGGCAGGCATCATTTCCAATAACTCATAAGCTTCATAAAAAAATTTTCCCATCAATGCCCCACCTGCAGCTGCATCGATACTAGTCCGAGTAGAACTAAAAAACCCATTATAGAACGTTTAAACTTGCAACCACTTAGAAATACCGTGGTGAGGGCATTTTTGGAGTAAGTCTTTGAATAGCTCCCAAGCTTTATACAAAGTCTCATAATCATGTTGTGCGAATGAAGTGATGTCATTCCTCATCCTTGCAGTTTTAGCTGGTGGAAAGAATTTAGCTAAGAATTTTTTAGCTAAATTTTTCCACGTAGTAATAGAACCCGACGTCAATGAATGCAACCAAATCTTTGTCTTATCACAAAGTGTGAAAGGGAAAATTTAGTATCTAATCGAATCTTCAGAAACCCCATTGTATTTGAACGTGTCGCAAATCTCTAGAAAACTCACCAAATTATCGTTTGGGTCATTGTTAGGAAAACTCCCAAACGACACTGAATTCTGAATCATTTGAATGGTATCCGACTTGATCTCGAAACTATTTGCTTGAATTACGGGTCTTTGAATGCTCGATTGTATTTCTGTAACAAGTGGTATAGCATAATTGCTTAGCGATTTCTGTTCTTCTTCAACCATAGTTTCTTGATTATTTACTTCTTGACACTGGTTTTGCAAGTTTTGACACCTTCTCTTGATTTCATCTTCGAAGAATAGTAGCTCCTGACCTTTAGATCATGTTAGCATACAAAATTCAAGAGTGCTTGTGAAAACAGTTAAAACAAAAAAATTAAAACAGAAAATTAAAAAGTTTAAAATAAGATCAAATTGATTGAAATTAATATTGAAATAATTACTAGAATAATCCCCCCGCAACGGCGCCAAAAACCTGTTGTCTGAATTTGATATTGATAATTTACGTGCATGTATACACGATCAACAAGTAATAAAGTGATAAGTAGAGTATTGTTCCTACTGATAATTATTACTAATAAATTCCAAGTACTAACTTTATGTCAATTCAATTTTATTTAAACAATTTTATTTAACTATGAAATTACTAATTTAAAACTAAATCTAAATTTAATAATCAAAGATTGAATTTACAGGATAAAAGAATTTAAGATTACAACTTCACCTAATGCTTCGTATAAATTTTTCTACTCTTATTCCAGTCAATTGATCAAAATTAGTTGTTAACTAAGAACTCAAAATTATTTATCAAACCTCTTCCGGTAGTTAGATAAAAATATCTCTCCTAATTAAATTACTATATTCCTATGCAAAATAAGTTGGAATAGATTCATTAAGTTCAAACTCACATAAAAGTTACACACAACATATAAGTATATTCCTATCCTGTACACAAACCCAGCTTTTCAATCCTAAGAAGAATTAACCAGACGCATGTCATCATATTCCGATCTAATCCTAGAATTCATCTCCAAACTTCATCTTGATTATCAAATTAATTGATGGCCAAGCAATTATATAATACAAAATATGACAAACAACATATATATGATCAATAAGAACTTGAAACAAGAGTAGATTAATCAAACTAAACATTAGATTTCGTTGCAATCTTAATAAAAAATTAGTTCATAATGTAATTGAAAAACATCATTCTAAAATTAAACAACATCTTAGAAAATCAAGAAGTAAAAGTAAGAGAAAAAAATGAAAACTTAGTTGCAATATTCAATCTCTCTCTAGCCTTCAAGTTCAATCTTCTTTGTGTTGCTTCCTTTGATTCTTGCCATTAATTTTTTTCAATCTTTGGTCCTTTTCTAATGTTAGCGGCCCCCAAAAATTAGTATATCTCCAACCCAACTCAAACCCTATCATATATGTAGCATTAGAGTTCAATTTCGGCTAAAAAATAAGTCAGAATTTGCGTCCTTATTAAAACAAGTGCTACAACACTTGAAATTAGCATAGGGGCGATGACTTTCTGCTTTTCAAGGGCCTAGGCACTGGTCCTAGCAGAGCTGCGCTAATCATCTTTTAAGTCGAGAGCAGTCCTTGTTGCTTAGTCTTAAAAAATCCAACACTTAGGCTACCAAATGACTTTGTTTCTTTCCAAATGATCTTATTTCCTTCCAAATGATGATTCCCACAAAAAGACATTAAAACACACAAAAAAAATAAAAAGGAACATAAAATACTTAAAAAATTACAATTTCATCAAGCCGAGAATACTCAATTTGTAGGTATAAAACTCACTCATCATCTACACTGTAAATAGTGCACTTAAAAGACAAATCATGAACTTTTCAGTTAAAGAGGGAGATACTTTTTACCAATGTTGGGAGAGATTTTAGGATCTTCTCCAAACTTGCCAACACCATGCTTTTGAGAGTAAGATATTGGTAGTTTTTTTCTATGATTCTTGGGTCACTCGACTGTGTCAGTTTGTTGAAATGATGGCTCAAGGGGAGTTCATGGGAAAAAGTCCTGAAGAGACATTTGAATTTTTTGATACTATATCTGAGAGTTCCCAGATGTGGGACTCAGCCTCTCCTTCCACTGTTGAAGCCAAACCATCCACTTCCTAAGGAGAAAAATATGTTTTAAAATAAGATGATGACCTAAGGGCAAAAATGACTACCTTATTTTGAGAGCTTGAAGCTCTAGAGATGAAGAAGGTAAATCAGGTTACTGTTGGCCCTCTCACAGAACAAGTGTGTGGGATTTGTGCATTGATAGAATACCCTACTGGACCCTACTGGGGAATGCCCTACCATTCCTACATTTAAGGAAGTCTTTTTAGAACAGACCAATGCAATTTCCAATTTTATCAAGCACTATTCCAACCATTATTTTGAAATGTATAATCCAGGATGACAAAATCACCCAAATTTCAGCTAGAGGAACACACAACAACCTCCCATAAATCCACAATAAGGTTCACAATCACCACCTCAAGGGCCTCTTGCATATCAACTATACCAACCACCACACAAAAGAAGTCTTGACGACACATTAAATCAATTCATGTAAGTCAAATAAACTACAACAATTATTCCACTTAGGATTTCAATCACTTCAAAACCCAGAACACTCAGTCATTTGAGGATCTCAAAGTTCATATCCAAAAGTTGACCTAGTCAATGACCACACATGAGAAGGCCAAGTTTCCTATTCAACCTGAACAACCACAAGGTTAATACCATGTGAGTAATTCGTTGACAATGGAATTTCCATAAGAGCAAGTTCAAGTCATCATTACCCTAAGAAGTGGTGAAGTCATTTAGAAAACCATCAAACCATTCCCACTCAATGAGTCAACACTAGTGCAGCTACCTGCACAAGTCTCTCCTAGTGAGACTGAGTCTAGAGAAGATAATGATTCACAACCACTATGTCCCATTCTTGCTCATTTTTCTCAAATACACAAGAAAACACAAAAGTTGAACCATGCAGAAATTTACGAGCTTTTTCAGCAAGAAAAAACCAATATACCACTTTTAGATGCCATCAAGCAAGTTCCTTCTTATGCCAGGTTTCTAAATGACCTGTGCACAACCAAAAGAAGTCAAAATATTCAAAAAAGGGCTTTCTTAATAGAACAAGCCAGTGCCATACTCCAACACAAAACCCCTCCAAAATACAAGGATCTAGAGTGTCCCACTGTGTCATTTGTCATTGAGAATTTTAGGATAGAACAAACATTGCTGGATCTTGGAGCTAGTGTCAATCAGCTCACTTTCTCACTCTACCAACAATTAGGTTTGGGTGAACTCAAGCCCACATATATTACACTACAGTTGGCAGATAGGTCTATCAAAGTTCCAAGGGGTAATGTTGAGGATGTCCTTGTTCAAGTGAAAAATTTCTTTTTTTTTTCCTCGACTTCATTATCTTAGATACTCAGCCAACAATACATTCGGGAATCAAATTCCCGTCATTATTTGTAGACCTTTCCTAGCAACTCATGCTGCTGGGACTTTGGCATCCAAATTTTAAGAATTAACCCTTGTCCAGTTTCAAGCTGATGTGTCAGTTTTATACCTACGAATTGTGTACTTTCAGCATGATGAAATTTCAAGTTTTTGATTATTTTATTTTTATTTTTATTTATTTTGTGTGTTTTGATGTTATTTGGTAGAATCATCATTTGAAAGCAAACAAGATCATTTGGAATGACAAAAGGTCAATTTGGAGGCTAAATGTTGAATTTTTGAAGGCTGAACAATAAGGGGAGTTGAAGGCTAAAAATAGACCAACATTGTTCCAATGCTATTTTAGCACCCCTGCACCCACATTTTGTCCAAGGAGCACTGTTTCAACACCTTTTCAGCGCAGCTGCTCTTGTGTTGCTCGTGTTGGATATTGGACGCGAATTTTGACTTGTTTTTGACCCAAAATTGGACTTTAATGCTATATATATGCTAGGATTTGAGGGGATATTAATATGCTAATTTTGGGGGCTGCTAACATAGGAAAAATACCAAAGATTGATAGAAAATTGAAGACAAGAATTGAAGGAAGCAGCACGAAAAAAATTGGGCTTGAAGGTTAGAGAGAGATTGAAGATTGCAACTAAGTTTTCATTCTTTTCTCTTACTTTTACATCTTATTTTTTGAGATGTTGTTTAATGTTAGAATGGTTTTTTTCAATTACATTATGAACTAAGTTTTTATTAAGATTGCAACGAAACCTAATGTCTAGTTAAATTGATCTACTCTCATTTCTAGTTCTATTGATCCTATATGAGTTGTTTGTCATATTTTGTGTTTAATATATGATTGTGTGGCCAACAATTAATTTTCTTAATGAATCTATTCCAACTTATTTTGCATAGGAATATAGCAATTTAATTGGGAGAGATATGTTTATCTTACTATCAAAAGAGGTTTGATAAATAACTTTGAGTTTTCAGTTAACAACTTATTTTGATCAATTAATTGAAAAGAGAGAGGAAAGATTTATACGAATCATTAGGGGAAGTTGTAATCTTAAATTCTTTTATCCGGTAAATTCAACCCTTAATTATTAAATCTAGCTTTAGTTTTAAATTAGTCACTTCATAGTTCAATTCCAATTGTTTAAATAAAATTGAATTGATACAAAGTTAGTACTTAAAATTTATTAGCAATAATTCTCTGTGGCAACGGTACTCTACCTATCACTTTATTACTTGTTGATCGTGTATACTTGTACATAATTGTCAATACCAAATTCGGACAACACAAGCCACCAAAACCTAAATTAAAACCCTTCCCATCTGACTTAAAATATGCATTTTTAGGGAAGAATGAGTCTATCCCAGTTGTCATTCCATCCAAGCTTGCAAATTTGCAAGATTCCAAGTTAATAGAAGTTCTTAGACATTATAAGATCATCATTGGGTGGACCATTGCTGATTTAAAAGGTATAAGCCTATTAATTTACAATCATGCTATATACCTCGAGGAGGATGCAAAACCATCTCGTCAAATGTAACGAAGGTTGAACCTTCACCTGAAGAAGGTTGTACGAATTGAGGTGCTCAAACTATTAGATGCATGAATCATTTTCTCCATCTCTAATAGTAAATGGGTTATCTCAACCCAGGTCGTGCCCAAGAATTCTGGAGTCACAGTGGTTAAAAATGATGCCAATGAGTTGGTACAAACCTGAGTTGTCATAGGATGATGAATGTGTATAGATTACCAGAAACTCAATTTGGTGACTTGGAAGGGCCACTTTCCTCTTCCATTTCTCTATCAAGTCTTAGAAAGAATTGCAAGTCATACATTTTATTGTTTCTTAGATGGGTATTCTGTGTACAATCAAATTAAGATAGCACTTGATGACCAAGAGATAACAATATTCACATGCCCATTCGGTACTTTTGCATTTAAAAGGATACTATTTGGACTTTATAACACTCATGCAACATTTCGAAGATGGATGTTGAGTTTTTTAATGACATGGTTGAGTGATTTTTGGAAGCATTTATGGATGATTTTTCTATGTATGGAGATTCATTTGAATAATGTTTAACTCACCTGAAAAAAGTTTTGATAAGACGTAAGGGGACCAATATGGTGCTTAATTGGGAGAAATGTCATTTCATGGTAATACAAGACATTATTTTGGATCACATTGTGTCATCAAAAGACATAAAAGTTGACAAATCAAAAATAGATCTGATAGGAAATTTGCCTGCTCCTAAAACTGTTAAAGATGTCTGATCATTTCTAGGACATGCAGGGTTCTATAAGTGATTCATCAAAGATTTTAGTATTATATCAAAACCCATAAGCCATCTCCTAAGTCAGGATGTAACTTTTTTATGGAATGAGGCATGTCAACAAGATTTTGATAAGCTTAAAGATATGTTAATTTTTGCTTCAATAGTGCAATCTCTTGATTGGACGCTTCCCTTAGAATTGTGTGATTTTTGCTCTATAAAAATTTAGTAATTATCTAGTTGGTTCATTGGTCATTGTGTTTACTGATCATGCAGTGCTGAAGTATTTTCTCACAAAAAAGATTCCAAGCCACGACTGTTGAAATGGATACTCTTATCGCAAGAATTTAACCTAATCATCAAAAACAAAAATGGTGTAAAAAATGTAGTGTCAGATCATCTATCAAGTTTGACATATGAATTCTATGAGGACAAGTTACCAATCAATGATAATTTTCTAATGAATTGTTCATAGTCTTGGAAGCACCATGGTATGCTGATATTGGTAACTTCCTAGCCACTAGTATGTTCCCCCTTCCTTTATCACGATGGATAAAAGGAAATTTGTAAGAGAAGTTTGTAATTTCTTTTGGGAGGATGCTTATGTGTTTAAATACTGTAAGGATCAAATCATAAGACGTTACATACCCAATCAAGATATCAGTCAGGTAATTTTTTTTTGTCATTTTGAAGCATAGGGTGGCCATTTTTCGTCAAAAAAAAAAAAAACAGCTACAAAAATCTTGCAGTGTAGATTTTATTGGCCCACACTTTTTAAAGATGTCCATGCTTTTTGTCTGACATGTGAGAGAAGCCAAAGGCTGGGGAGTATTTCTAAAAGGAACATGATGCCCTTGAATCCCATATTGGTAATTGAAAATTTTGATTGTTGGGGCATCGATTTCATGAGACCATTTCCCCCTTCATTTAGCTATCTATATATCCTAGTAGTTGCCGATCATGTGTCCAAATGGGTTGAAGCAATTCCATGCCGAAATATTGATCACCAACCAATGACTAATATGTTTTGAAAAAATTTCTTGTCCTGGTTTGGAATTCCTAAATCAATTATAAGTGATGGGGGTGCTAATTTTTGCAATTGTCCTTTTGAAAACTTGATGGAAAAATATTTGATTTCGCATACGTTGCAACCCCTTATCATCCACAAACTAGAGGACAGGCTGAATTGGCTAATCGAGAGATTAAAACGATTTTGGAAAAAAATGGTAAACCTGAACCGCAAAGATTGGTCATTACGAGTAATTGACGCACTCTGGACTTATTGCATTACTTTTAAAACAATTTTGGGCATGTCTCCTTATCGATTAGTTTATGGAAAGCCTTGTCACCTACCTGTTGAATTGAAACATAGAGTAAATTGGGCTATTAAAACCATGAACTTTGACTTGGACAAGGTAGGAATATCAAGAAAACTTTAGATCAACGAGTTGGAAGAATTGAGAAAGGAGGCTTATGACAATGCTAAAATTGAAAAGAAATGATGAAAATATTTCATGACAAAAAACATAGTGAGAAAATCTTTTGTTCCTTCCCAAAAAGTTATCCTATTCAATTCAACGCTTCGCTTGTTTCTTGGTAAATTGAGGTCAAGATGGACTGGGCCTTACATTGTAAGGAATGTGTTTGGACGTGGAGTAGTGGAGATAGATAATCCTTCAAATGGTACTATTTTTATTGTTAATGGTCAACGTTTAAAACCATTTCACAAAGAGTTTGTTAAGGGTGTGGAATCCATTGTTCTAATGGACCTAGAATATTTTGAATAATTTTTTTGGGTGTTCAGACACGGAGAAAGGTTAGGTTATGAGAATTCTCATCCCAAGGACCCAACCCAACCCGAACACTATCTTTATAAAACATCAAAACCTTAATCACTTTTCACACTTCACTCTACCGCTTCTCTTATTCTTCTCCTTTACCTTTGAAGATCATCATCTGTAAAACTCCATGACTACACACTCAACATATACCAACGTTTGTTTTATATTCTGCATTTTAATTCTTTATTGATTAGCACAAAATATTGTACATCATGCATACCGTTATACCTTTTCATACTTGATAACCTTAATTAGTATGTGGATTAGAATTGTTAAATAAGTCAAATTGGTAAAATTAAAACAGTTAAAAACTGAATTAGAGTTTGTGCGTAAACTAGGGTTTTACGAGCGTTATGTCTAAAATTTCAAGGTTTAATGCGGAATTATCAGAAACTACAAGGCAATCTGTCAAAGCTTGGAATAAGATCAAGGAACAAAATGTAATATATTCAAGGAAGAGCCAACACACGACAAGTGGGACAACCACCTAAGCACCACCGTTTGGACGGTCCTCCTTGGCTGTTAAAGCTTATCCTCCACCTCATGCTTCCTAGTTGCCTATTGATTAATACTCAAATATAGCATATTTTGATGCCCCATTTTAGACTAATTGTGCTTTGGTGGAGTTTAAGTAATGATATTTCAAGTCTTAAAGTGAACAAGGGTTCAAAGGCACCAAAAAGTACCTTTGAAGGCAATGACAACATTTTAAGGAAAAAATTGTAAAAGCTTGGAACAAGGAAGCAACGTTCGAACGTGAAATACCGTTTGAACGGTCATGAGAAACCAGGCCAGATATTATAATATGTGTTGCAGGCAAAACCCAAGGCCCTGAAGATTCAAGTACTACGTTCGAACAATAATAAACGTTCGAACGTCCACTGAAACAAGGACAAGATCAGGCTGACTGAAGACATGACGTGTTGCAGACTTGTAGACTTGCAGTCAGAAGCCCCAGGCACTTGAGTGCCACGTTCGAACAGCAACCACCGTTCGAACGCACCTAGAATTATTGGAAATACCAGTCAAGATTCTGCATGGACCTGTAGGGAGATTTGCATAAAGACTTGGAGGAAGATTTTTACTGAGAACCACGTGTCTTCTGACATAACTAGTGGGCACTGATTCCATCTGATGTTTGAACAGTAGAGAGCAAAGACAGAAAAACCGTTCGAACGCCATTTATCGTTCGAACGGTATTGACAGGCTGCCTGCAGAGTGGTTGCCTTTTCACTTTGACTTTGACGCCCAACTCTATTCTTTTACCCCCTCCCCTGACTTCTACTTGCCTATATATACCCTTAGTTTGTTGATCAAAGGGGAGACTTGGCACTCAACATTTAGTAGCCAACACTTCTCAATTGTAGTTCTTCTAATTGTCTTAGTATTATCTCTTTGTTAGAGAGTGAGGAAGTTCAAATTCCCATTCCTTTTCTTTCCTTTAATGCTTACATTTACATTTGCTTAAGAGTTGTAATTCATTTCTTTATATTCAGTCTTTACATTTATGTTTTGATTTACATTTAGTCTTTACATTTATGTCTTTATTTACTTCTAGTCTTTACATTTATGCTTTTACATACATGTTTTTAATTATGTCTTACACTTTCATTATTTGAGCTCTTTTCTTGCTTAGAGGAGTGAAACTCTTCCACTTTTCTAAAGCTTTACCAAAGCTGTGAAGGGTGGAACATGATTCACTCTTTCTTTGTTGAAGATTAGCTCCTCGTTACCTGTACTTTTTCTTTGTGGAGTCCTCTACTTAGAGGGATGAACATCACT
>CM042199.1:23509254-23523961 GCA_023539305.1 Ilex asprella | reverse complement strand
CTTAGAGGAGTGAAACTCTTCCACTTTTCTAAAGCTTTACCAAAGCTGTGAAGGGTGGAACATGATTCACTCTTTCTTTATTGAAGATTAGCTCCTCGTTACCTGTACTTTTTCTTTGTGGAGTCCTCTACTTAGAGGGATGAACATCACTCACTTTTCTAGCTTTACCAAAGCTATGAAGCGTGAGTAGTTTCACATTCACTCTTTAGTAAGAGGTGAAGGACATGTATTGATTATCCGGAGGTTATATATTGTATTGTTCTAATGCTTAATGTTCATATCCCCTTGTTTATTGTATGATTGATTGCATCTAGCAAAGCTAAGGTACTTTTTATAATCGATGGTCTTTCTATGACACAGATGACTCCTGCATAGAAAGACTCCTCGTTTCAAGGCAAGTACCCCGGCTAGATCTTCATGACTACCCTTTAATCATCCCCATTGTCAAGCTTCATTTAAAAGGAAGGAATATTAAAGCCATGGTAGGATGTTATGACAAAATACTTGCTTATTTGTGGGCGCGATAACTATCGGTGCAAATAATTCTTGTAAACTTCTAGTAAGATATCGGAACCACGCTCTTAATAGGCCATCTTTATCTTCCGATTAACTCGCCGTTGACACGGGAGTTAGTTGAGTTATCAAGCCTAATTATAATAAACCGGATAATTAAATACATGTCCCGATCCTTGAACTAAAGAGTGACTTTATTTCCATTTACCCTGTAAACTTTCTTGAAGAGGATTCAATATTCTGTTCAGAAAATCACCCACATCTCACCATCCTAAAATCTCAAGGTTACAATCAATTGGTCTCCTTTACTGATTACTTTGAAACACCAACACAACAAGTTCCCTGTGGATTCGACTCCAAACTCAAATCGGATTATTACTACAACTTGACCGCCTGTACTTGGGTGTACACATTTCAGATCACGTCACCAATATAGAGTGGCTCCTCTTCTTCATTTCACACGGTCGGGCATAAAGAGAGCTCAGAAGAAATCCAAAGAGAGAAAGATAGAAAAAAGAGAAGAAAAAAGAAAGAAAGGGAAATTCGAATCCTATCTTGTCCATCACAAACTCCAACCAAAACTCTATATTTCTACATTTCTATTTAATCTTTCTATTTGGATAGTTGAACTGCCTCCACCTTTTTGTCTTAATTGATAGTAAAGGTGGTTGTATTTCAGTTGTTCCTTGCGAAAGAAGCATTAGTCTTTTATTTATTGTTGTAATAAAACATACCCGCACTACTTGATGGTCTATAGTGTGAGTAGTTACTTATACCCTTCAGTGAAGGGTGAACATATGTAAAGTATTGATTAGATTATGGAAATTCTGATGTTTTATTCATATATATATGTATGTGTGTGTGTGTGCTATACATTTCATGCATGACACAACGATGTACGTAATTTCAATGTTGTGTCTGGAATAATGTCATCGCTGTATCATCAACCTTCTGGTTAAATATCTACGGTGTTCCTACCAGTATAACTTGTCCTCTACAGGAATGCTGAGGATGTTCTAGTGATGCATGGTACAAAACCTAAATGATCCTCATGAATGACTTGTCCTTTTAGGTTATTAGGGATATTTAATTACTATATATGACTATATTGATAGTCGAATATCTATGGTGTTCCTACTGGTATGACTTGTCCTCCACCGCAGCGCTGAGGATGTTTAACTGGTATATATATATATATATATATATATTTCATAGATGACTTATTGAGTAATTCAAGTATTCCTCATGAATGACTTGTCCTTCTAGTTTACTCGGATTAGTGTATTGGCACATCTATAACCATCTGACTTAAGAAGTTCCTGTGTTATGACTTAATACCACCAGCTAGGTTAAGAAGTTGATTTTTTATGGTTTATTATGTACGCTCTTACTATCATGAGATCAATTGAATAATTCAAGTATTCCTCATCAATGGTTTGTCCTTTTGGTTTGCTTTAATCAATTGCCATGGATACCACCAGCTAAACTAAGAAGTTGTTGTGTGATGATTTATATATATCAGACCTACCAGTTGACTTTTCAGTAACATGGAAGTTAATTGTTGTAAGGTAGCATTTTGAGTACTTAACCAATATAAAGCATATGGGATCCTTACACTAAAGGGTATCTTTTATATTATTGTCATTAACATGCTTATCTCTGCAGTTTCTTTAATTAGACTAGTTATCAATCTAAGTTCACATCATAGGCTATCAAATGTTATATTACTTTAAACAACAATTTTACTACTTTTATTTTAAAATCTAAATTACTAAAGCTCTTTGTGGGATCGATACTTGGACTTAAATCGAGAAAACTACAATTCAACCACTTTTACTTAGGTGTATAATATAATTAAGATCACAAAATAGTGCAAATCAATACTCGCGTTTGTAGTGAAAACGGGAGAAAATGTGATAAATGAAGCAATTAATGAGTTTTTGTGTGATTGCAGGTAAAGAGTTAGAAATGGAAGAGTTTAAGCCCCCATTATAGTGCTCAAAGTCAATGGAGATTAAGGGAGGCTTAACGGGTAGCTTGGAAGGTGAAAAGTTCAAGAAAGGAGAAAACTAAGTAAAAACCTACCGGGAGGTTTAATCATAAAAATACTAGTAGGTTTTGCACATTGGATTTCAACCCATTGCAAATTTTCCAGAAGGTTTTGCTCACTGGAGTAAAACCTACCGGTAGGTTTGGTGATCGGCCTACCAGTAGGTCTTGCTAAAAATGCCAGTTTCTACAACACATCCTTAACTTACTTGGGTGGCCCCCCATTGTTTCTCTCACACATCACCTAATATTGTCTGCATACAACCATGCCTACAAGACCCTAGCTTTGGAATTTTGTGGTTGAGGGATGGGAAATGAAGACAGAGAAGGAGGGAGGCATGGTGGGTGCAGACTATATTTGTCCTAGCCTATCAGGAGCATCACCTCAGTACTCCCATTGATAGGAAGCCTGCACACACAATCTATAGGGCCTCATGAACTAAAATGCAAAAGAGTTACACCATTGTGGATGATTATTCAACATTTTAGAGAGAGAAGCTCAAGGAAGAAGACATAGTTTAGAGAGAAAGTTTGGATTTTTGCATTTTCTTACCCATTTCACTTGTAGTAAGCTGCAAAACTCTTGTATTCTTCATTCATTGCACTTTAATATTTTTTATTTCAAGTGTATTGCAAGTTTAGTTATGTATCTTTGAATCTACCAATGCCACATTTGAGTTTTTGAGTTCAAGCTTTTCAAATGGGTATTAAATGCATTTTTTTTTTTTGTAGTTTGACTTTTCTTGCATTAATACAATATTCAATCTTCATCTCTTCACAATGTCTCCTAATATTATGTATGTATTTTCATTTAATATGAGTAGCTAAGCTTTAAGTTGACTAATTCAAGGAAAATTTTCATTCCTTCTTGTAGTGTAAGATGGTTTGGTTTGACTAGGTTGGGTGCGGACATGGTTGTGAGCTCTTGATACACTGTAGATTTGTCACGGGGTATACTTGAGTTTGCACCCTCATTTTAGTCTCTCATTTCCTACGAATGAATCTAACACCTAGGCACCATTGGAAGAATATTTTTGAGTTGATTTGGCATTCCCACTGGAATGACCTCTTCAGATTAGCCAACCTTGTTTCCAATACATTTTTATCAAAAACATCACTCACCAAAACACAAACTCACAAGATTTTACACTTTTCCTTTTTAAAAAACCACCTTCACACGGTTCTACCTTCCTTCCTTAATGAGATGACCTTGGAATACTTAATTCCAAGTAAAACACGACTTTGCAAAATCTCTCTATGCTTGGGGAGAACTTTTGCACACACATTCATTTTCATTCCACACACAGGTTTTCACCATTTCTTGCATGATATCCGAGGGAGAGTGACACTGACCTAATCGTATAAGCCACATACACATTACTGGAATCATGGTCAGAGATTAGGGTGAACGTGGACAAACATTTTTGGCACCGTTGCTGAGGAAGTCAAAGGGTTGAATTAGAAGGTAATTTTGGACAACAGAGGTAAGTCCCGTGATTCTCATCGTTGGCCGAGGTAGGTTGTTCCTTGTATATACTTTTGTTTATTTTTCATTTCAATTGTAAATATTTTTTTTTGCATGTGGGGATTGGATGATCAAAATAGATTGGTTAGACAAACCCTAGGACCCAACATGAATCAAGACCAAGACACACCCGAGAATGCCAGTGATAATTTTGATGATATTGGTGCTAATGTCCCAAGAGGCTGGGAAGTGCAAGACCCTAGAATGCCAAACCCTAGAATGCATTTTCCCCCTCCTAGGAATGAAGGAAACAATATCCTAATGGATCCTCTGGCGAGGTCAATACGGGATTATCTCTAACCCACTCGTAGCACCACTCCCTCATTCATTCTTTTACCGGTCCAAGCTCATGCCTTCCTAGTTAAATTGAGAATGTTACAACTACTCCCTCAATTCCATGGAATTGAACGGGATAATCCTTATTTGCACATTAAAGAGTTTGAGGAAATCGTTGCAACCTTCTTCACAAATCATGCCATGGAAGACATAGCTTGCATGAAATTGTTCCATTTTTCTCTTAATGAAAATGCCAAAACGTGGTTGAATTCCTTGAAGACTCGATCAATAAGCTCTTGGGCACAAATACTTTTTGAGTGTTTGAAAAAAAAATTTCTGGTGCTTAAAACCATCGCTCTTAAAAAGCAAATCCAATTTTTTTTGAAAAAGCCCAATGAACAATTTTACCAATGTTGGGATCGATACAAGGAATTGCTACAATCCACACCATGACTTTGAACAATGGAAATTGGTGAGTTTCTTCTATGAAGGGATTACACCGGGCCATCGACAGTTCATAGACATGATGTGCAATGAAAATTTTTTAAACAAGGATCTTGATGAGGCCCTAGAATACTTCAATACATTGACACAAAATGCACAATCTTGGGACATTATAGATCCCACTGATGTACCAAGGTCTTCTCCGGGCAGTAATCAACCAAGTGGGGGAGGGATGTATGATTTAAGGGACTGGAAAGATTTTATTTCCAAAATCACTAAATTGTCTCGCAAAGTGGAGATTTTAGAAGTCAATAGGAGACACAGAGTTTTGCTCTATTTGTGAGAGTGTTGAGCATTCCATTTTGGAATGCCCCAACATTCCGACACTTAAAGAGGTGTACCATGAGCTAGTCAATGCCTTTAATCAAATTAGGCAGTCATTCTCTCCACATTCTAATACATACAATCCAGGTTGAAGTAATCACCCGAACTTCAGTTGGAAGAATAAGAATCCCACTCCTCACGGGTCTAGTTCATATTCACCTCCCATGCCTCCCAAGCAAAACCAATACCATGTCATGGTCCTTCGTCTAGCTCCCAATACCCTCGGTCCAATCCACAAGGGTTTTCACAAAATCCTCCTCCACAAAGTTTTGGTCAACAAGGACCATCTAACCCACCCACCTACCAACTACCTCAAAAAAGAAATTTAGAGAATATGGTACACCAATTCATCCAAAGCCAAACCACCATCAACAATCAAACTTTCACCGCTTTTAATGACATTTAGACTTAAATCACAAAATTGAGCAATGTCATAGGGTCGTCACAACAAGAGAAGGAGAAGTTCCCCACTCAACCCTAAGAGAACCCTAGAGGTCAACATGTGACAGAGTCATCTGAATCAACCAAAGAGAGTTGTGAGGAACTTAATGTGATCACCACCCTTAGGAGTGGAAAACAAATTGACAAAACCATCTTACCTAAAGTCCCACCAAAGGCTTCATTGAAAAAAGAGAAAGAGGTTAAGGGCAATTTCAAGGGGTGAGGTGAGTGAAAAATAAAAAAATTGTTGATGTTTATGTGCATGCATGTCCTATTCTAGCCTATTTTCTCCAACGTTTGAAGCCAACTGTGAAGGTGGCTAATTATTTTGACATTATTTAGATGTTCAAGCAGGTTAAAATCAACATCCCACTCCTCGATGCTATCAAGCAAATCCCTTCATGTGCCAAGATCTTAAAAGATTTGTATATCGTGAAGAGAAAGTTTAATGTTCACGAGAAGACATTCCTCACTGAGCAAGTGAGCTCAATCTTGAGGACCAACACCCTACCAAAGTTCAAAGACATTGGTTGTCCAACCATTGCTATCACAATAGGAAATTGTTGGGTGGAGAAAGCATTACTTGACTTGGGGGGCAAGTGTCAATCTCTTATCCTATTTGGTGTACCAATAACTCCAACTTGAAGAGTTGAAGCCAACTCCAATCACTTTTTAATTGGCGGATCAAAGTTTTAGAACACTAAGGGGAGTGTTGAGAATGTCTTAGTTTAAGTTGATAATTTCTATTTCCTTGTTGATTTTATTATACTTGATACCTATCCGGTTGCTAATCCTAGTTCACAAATTCCCGTCATACTAGGGAGACCTTTTATTGCTACATCTAATACCGTGATTAATTACAAGAACGGTTTGTCTAATGAAGCTTGCATTTGGGAATATGACAATGGACCTCAATGTAATTAATATGTGTAAATAACCATAGGACGATGACGGGAACTTGGAGTTAAAGCCTTTGCCATTAAACCTCAAATATTTATTCTTGGGGGAGCACAATAATTTCCAGGTGGGAATATGTAAACCCCCACATGTTTATCACAATAAAATGATAAAGGTGTATAGTAATTTAATATATGTAATGGCGTAGGAAGTACTAATATTGTAAATAATAGTTAAAGCTAGTTTAGCTCGGGAATATATGAAATAGTTGTAATAGAACTTCTATCAACTATGTTTGGTGTGCAAATGTATGTTGTGTAAGCTTGGGTTGACTTTGGAAGGGTTTAGAATGGATTGAAAATGAAAAATAGAGAAAATAGGCAAAACTGGGCAAACCATACTCGTACTGTGTACGGGTACTGAACCGTACCGATACTGTGTTCGAAAATCATTTGGTCCAGTGAGTTTACTATACTGGTACTGTGCTCCGGAACTGTACCGCACCAGTACTGTGTACCGGTACTGCCGAAAGAAGTCTGACAGTTAAAGTCGTGATTTTGGGTATGTTTCTCGCCCTATAAATACATTAAGACGCCTCTTCTTGCCCCATTTCAGCCCTTCTAACCCTGGAAAACCCTAGAGAGGAAGAAAGGAAGAGAAAAACAAAAAATAAAGAGGGATTTACACTGTCCAAAAAGGCTAAACCTTCATCTTCTTCCCGAAAACTAAGGAACAAAGGTAGGGTTTTCTTCCATTCTCTTACATTAAGGTTAGAGTTATTATATATGTATTATCTTGACTCTAAATTCTATCTATTTGCTATGAAATCATCATTACTTAGTCTTAAATTATGTATGGGTGGGGTAATCACTAAATCTCTTGTATGCCTTTGAAGCTCTAGCTTTCAACGGGAATGTGGTATCTCTTAATTTCTCCCTGGCTCTTGTTTCCCAACCTTAAATATTACTTTTTTTACACTATGTTATGTATGGGTAACCAATAAATCTTTTTGTATGCCTTTCAAGGGAATTGATTTTCTCTTGATTTTTTCTTTGTTCTTGATTCCAAACATTGATATTCGTTTGTGATTGGTTTCAAGATTTGATTGTTCCCTTGTTCTTAATTTTCAAGCTTGATCATTTATTTGTTCTTGATTTCAAAACTTTAGTGCTTTATATTGAATAATAAAATAGTATTTTGATGATCTCATGTATTTTTCTTAAATTGCTCCATTAAAAAAATGTATGCGGATTGGGATGTGAAATTGGAGATATTTGTTTTATTTTGGAACTTGCGTCTTAATTGAGAAAATGGTTGGTATTGTATCCCTTGTGGGGTTGCACGATATGAACATGATCCATTGGAAAAATGTATGTGGATTGGGATGTGAAATTGGGGATATTTGCTTTTATTGTGGAACGTGCGTGTTAATTGAGAAAATGGTTGGTATTATATCCCTTGTGTGGTTGCACGATATGAACATGCACTACTATTGATCGGGTATCATGGAGTGGGTAGACGCCTTCTTACCCTGTGCGGGGCAGAACTTTTCCTACCACTCGTAGTGGGGTAAGTGCTTTGGTAAGACTAAACCATTATCGCTCACGGGATAGCATTGTGTATGTGCTTGCGTGGGACATGACATTTCCGATGGTGACCATGCGGGGTCTTACTTCATACTTGAGATACGAATATAGTTGTGTATCGTTCATTCAACCAAAAATGATTTTTAGAAGAGTTTTGGGAAGTATGGGATTCCACAAGAATTTTTTGGAAATGGTTTATAGTGGAAATGGATTATAAATTATATATGAGTCATTGTTCATTGTAACAGAAATGGTTTTTACAAGAGTTTTGGGAAGTATGAGAATCCACATGAACTTGTGAGAAACGGCTTATGGTGGAATGTATTATGTTTGGAAATGGTTTGTTAATTGTATATTGATTTAACTTATTCATTAAATTACTATTGTACCTTAAACTTGAAATATGTATAAATGTCCCATTTTTATTTGAAAAACTTTTTATGTTATTTGTGAAATAAGACTGAGTTGTTTTATATGATTTTTAAACCTTGTTTGAGATTAGGAGGATTTTTCTATAGAGCTTAGTGCTCAACCCCTACAACCAATGTTTTTTAGATTATACTCTTGAGGAGGAGTTGAGAGTCGAGGAGCCGTACACTAGGAGACTCAGCTAGATGGGAATGTGGATCCCGAGGTGGACGCTTAGAGCGACACTTTCTTTTGTACTAGACTAGGATATTCTTTGGAGACATTGTGAAGTTTAGTTTTCTTTTGATTTCCGCTGCACTACATTAGTTGTTTTTTTTGGAATGTAAAGACCAACACGTGTCTATTCTTTTGGGATAATATTTTAGACATTATACATATATGATGAATAGAATTTACTTATTGATGGATTATTTTAGTGCTCTCATGATGTAAATGGTTTTAGAATGTAATGCCGTCCAGGGTGGTATCTGGAGCGTTACATAATAAGTTCTTCATTGGAGTCGAAGCAAGAATATGATCTCTTGAGAGTGTTAAGGAGGAATAAGGGAGAAATTAGTTGGACAATTGTTGATATCAAGGGGATAAGCCCCCTAATTTGCACACACTGCATCTACCTAGAAGAAGACTCTAAACCATCCTGACAACCACAAAGAAGGCTAAATCCTTATTGCGACACGAGTGATTACGCGGTCGGCGTTGTGATTGATCAACTGGAAGACAAGAGACCATATATAATATACTACACTAGTAAGGCTCTAAATTAGGCACAAATGAATTACACTACCACCGTAAAAGAGTTGCTAGCCATAGTATTTTCATTAGATTAATTTTGGCCTTACATCATTGGTTCACCTATTGTAGTGTACATTGATCACTCTACTTTGAAGTATCTTTCTTTTAAGCATGATGCGAAATTGAGACTCATTAGGTTGATCCTCCTTCCACAAGAATTCAACTTGACAATCAAAGACAAAGAGCGAGTTGATAACATGGTGGCAAACCATTTGTCCCAACTTGTAGTTCAAGATGCCGAAGAACATATTCCTATCCCTGACTCTTTTCCTGATGAGTATTTATTTTCTATTCATTCTATTTGTCCTTGGTATGCTGACATTTGCAATTATCTTGGTACATGACAAATTCCACCATACTGGAGCCCGGAGGATAGACGGAGATTTATGGTGGATGTGAAGTACTTTTACTTTGACAACCCATACTTGTTCAAATACTACCTTGACCAACTCATTAGGAGATGCATACCTGAGAATGAACAATGGGACATCCTAGCATTCTGCCATTCTGAAGCACGCGGTGAACACTTCTTTCCCAAAAAGACTTCAGATAAGGTTTTGCAAGCCAATTTTTATTAGCCTTCTTTAATTAAGGATTGTGTTTCATTTTGTAAGGAATGCGATAGGTGCCAAAGATTGGGTAATGTGACCCGTAGGAATATGATGCCCTTGTCCCCCGTGTTAGTAATTGAGATATTCGATTGTTGGGGCATTGACTTATTGGGGTCATTCCCTATGTATTTTGGCTACCTTTCTATTTTGTTGACAGTGGACTATGTGTCCAAATGGATAGAGGTCATTCTAACCAAGACCAATGACCGCCGGGTTGTGGTCAAGTTCTTAAAAGAGAACATCTTTTTGAGGTTCGGGATGCCTCGTGCAATGATAAGTATCGGTGGTTCTCATTTCTATAATAGGCCATTTGCATCCTTAATGCATAAGTATGGCGTCACACACAAGGTATCCATTGCTTATCACCCACAAACCAATGGCCAAATTGAGTTGGTAATAGAAAAATCAAAATCATCCTAGGAAAAACGGTGAATCCTAATAGGAAGCATTGGTCATTTAGATTGACCGATGCCCTATGGGCTTACCGCGCTGCTTACAAGACCATTCTAGGCATGTCACCTATAGGCAAGTCTATGGCAAGGCTTGCTATTTGCCAGTTGAAATGGAGCGTAAGGCTTATTGGGCCATCAAGACCTTGAACTTTGACTTGAGAATGGCCTTACTGAATAGGAAGTTGGAGATGAGTAAATTAGAGGAGATCCGTAGAGATGCGTATGATAGCTCAAAAATTTCAGAAGAGAGGACTAACTTTTTTCATCACAAATTCATTTTAAGAAAGACATTTGAGCTCAGATAGAAAGTGCTTTTGTACAATTCTTGACTCTATCTTTTAAGGAAAACTCGTATCCCATTGGGATGACCCCTACCTTGTTAAGATTGCCTACCCCAATGAAGCTATGAAAATCACCAACCCCGAGGATAGCTAGACATTCAAGGTTAATGGCCTAACACTTAAGTCATTCTTTGAGAGTTTTGAAGATCCAAAGATAGAGGAAGAGTTGGTGGATCCGGTTTACCCAGAACTTTTGGAGGAATAACTGTTCATGTAGTTTTTAGTGTATAGTCGCTTTATTTTATAATTTAGTTTCCAAATTATTTTGTTCACTTACTTCATCTTTGTGTATAGTGTTTTCTTTCTTAGTGCAGATATTGGTGTTTTTGTCAAAGCTAAAGTGTGAGGTGTTATCAAACCCTACTAATTTTTTTTAAAGTCCCTTATTACATATCATATCTTTTTTATTGCATTCCGGACAATGTATGAATCAAGTTGGGGGTGAGGTGCACCATTTGTATGATACACCAATTTTTGTGGAAATTTTTTCTTGATAATACCAGTTTTTGTGGTGAAATTCACCTTTCACATGTTCTACAGATTTTTGTTCAAGAATTACTAAGAAATATGTGCAAAATTTGAAAATATTTGTGAAAAATATCTGAATGTTGACCTATATTCCTCTATTTAGAGTGTTGTGGGTTTATGGATAGTTTTTGATATTTGCTTTGAATTGTGAATACATGAGCACATTAAAGAGGTTTATCCTATCCTACGAGAATCACATACTTGTTTGCTTTTGAACTCAACCATAAGTGCACCATGAACTTGTAATTTTGGGAATTTACGGATTGGATTCACATTTTAGTGTTTGACATGAATAGTGGAGATATGTAAGAACCCAAGAGAGTTTTAGTGCCAACCCTTATTGGAGGGAACTTACATTAACTCAAGAAACAATTTTTTAAATTCCAAATTTGTTCAATAATCTCATTATGCTTGTTTAGGTTAAGTGCATTTGGGTAGTTGATTGACTTTGTCTTGATATGCACAATACTTCCCTATGCCTATCTAGAAACGATCTTAGGAAACCTTTGATTTATTTTGATTCTTAACCTTGTTCTTGTGGAATTCTATCCCCTGTGCCATGTTTGAGCCTTGTTGAAAATTCATTTTCATTGCCACATATTTAACCTAGCCGGTGCAAAATGATAAAAATATATCACACCTTGGTTGTTTTGAGAGCTGACTACGATTGAACATGAAAGATAAGGAATGGTGATGTGGAATCCTAACAAAGGGATGAATAATATGGAATTCAAATGTTGAATAAAAAGAATGAAAAATCCAAGAAAAGGGAGAGAAAAGGGGTGAAATAAGAAAGAATGATCAAAGAAAAAGAAAAATGTTAAGTAAAAGAAGAAAAATAAATAAATAGTGAAGTGATGGTGTTAGACTGAAAATCCCATAAAAAGGGAGATATTTTTGAAATAAAGGTTATGCACTTGGAACAACCCTCTTTGTTGTCCTCTTTCCTTTGTTTCATTTGCCTCAATATCACCCAAGGGCCTCATTTCAACCCTTGAAAGCCCTAAATGATCTAGAGAAAGCATGGGAAAGCATGCCCTTAAAGAAAAGAGAGGTTGATTTAACTATCTAGTGCCCAAGCATTCCTTTCATGAGATTATGCCAAGTTTGTTTTGTGTTTATGCATGAACTTCATTTTTGGACTATATTTGAGTATAAATTGTTTTGTACACATGATTCTATCTCATATATACACACGGAGAGCATACCAGGATAACCATAGTGTGATTCATTGTTGAGAGACACCCCTGATGATAGTTGTATCAAACCTGAATTTGGATAGCCGAGTGAATTTGAATTCTGTTTGGTAAATGTTCAAATTACATGTCCATTTCACACACACGAGTTTGAAAATGAATGTGTTGGCGCTTATTGTGGAATAGCATTCAAAGCCATGGTGTTGCTGATTTTGCATTCCTATGCAAAATTTTTGAAAGATTTGTGTACTGTTAATTGGAAATTAAATGTGCAAAAGAAGACATTTTTGACTGAGCATGTGTCTTACATCATACAACATAGGACTCCACCAAAGTATAAAAACCCTAGTTGTTCCACCATCTCATGTGTCATAGGCAACCATAGAATTAAACAAACTTTACTACATTTGAGAGCTAGTGTGAATTTGCTCCCTTATTCAGTATATGAGCAATTAGGGTTAGGGGAGTTAAAACCTACTTCGGTTACATTACAATTGACTAATCGTTCAGTAAAAATACTAAGGGATATGGTGAAAGATGTATTAGTCCAAGTTGATATTTTTTACTTTCCTGTGGATTTAATATTTTTGGATACTCAAACTGTGTTAAGTTCTAATGCTCAGATCCTTGTCATATTAGGAAGACCATTCCTAGCTACTTCAAATGCCCTAAGTAATTGTAGGAATGGTGTGATAAAAATATCTTTTGGTAATATGAAATTAGAACTTAATATTTTAATGTGTGCCAACAACCGGGAGAAGTTAATGAGGATGTGCATGAGGTTAATATGCTTGAATCTATTGTTCCAAGAAGAATATATGATTCTTCTCTGTTTGATCCACTTGAAGCCTGTTCGCTAGAACTATGACGCCCCAAAATCTGGGGGTCCTTTATTGACCGTTGACCTCCCGTTAACCAGCCAAAATACCCGTGAGTGTCGCACAATCCGACATGACGTCAGGAGCATCCCTTAAGTCGGGATTACAAACCACACATATAACTTGTGTACAAGTTATCCTTAAATCTACCGAGGTCCAACATTCCTCAATATACCTCAATTAATGTTCATTTGTATCATTGAGAACTAAGCCATCAAAGTCTAAAAGCATAGGGACTTAGTTGTAAAATTTCAAAAATTTCAGTTTAACTCCCAATGTTCGAACATGGACTTCTTCTGACATTCGAACGTGAAGTGGCTTCAAATGGAAGTTGCTCCCAGTATTTTGGTTCTCTGCTGAAAATATTGTTCATCTGATGGAAAACCCAAAGTACTGCAAGCTCCAAACGTTCGAAAGTGACTGACGTTCGAACGTTACTAACGCAAAATGTTGGTCTACGTTCGAACGTCACCAACGTTCGAACGTAACTCCAGTTCCAGAATGTCTCAAAACCTACTATTTTCATTCCCAATCCATTTCCAATCCATCAAAAACCAATCCAAATTCATCCCAAACATATATAATGAAGTTTTTATACATTATACATGATTTATACAAACTCTGTCACAATTATTTGCATAATCTACATGCCAAAAACCATTTATAACAAAAGTTTTTACAAAATCTAGAAATAAGGCCACAAGTAGGCCCCCTTCACCCATGATGCTCTCCATGGAGTCCATCCGCTGGTGCAAACCCTACACCTGAAATTGTTTCCCATATAGGGTGAGCCAACGCCCAGTAGAGAAGATCCTACGGAGGCTACTCTCCACCTTAGATGTTCATGCTCACGCAACATTCATGTCCAATATAAAATCAACCATTTTATACTAGAGCATGCATTCAATGTTGGAATGCAATAATGACATGAAATGAGATGTCACTCACTCATTCACTTCAACACGAGTCTTCTTCGACTCTCACAACACAATGGATTGCCAAAGTGTTTCAATCCCGTCATTTATATTCACATCAAATGACATATTCAATACTAGGGATTTTCTTGGGGTGGATAATCATGGACTCACACCAAGGGTCATCCAACCCACACGAAATTCATAGACTTCCACCAAGGGGTTCCGCGTACACCCACACACTTCATGGACTGAACCACGGGAGTGCATCTCCCAATCACCGGGTCTTGCACCCGAGAGGTCGTCTTGCCTCTTCTTGCTACCCCAACCCAACTCCATGAAATCTTGCGGCTTAGCTAGGCCTTCGGCCCAACTTTTTCCAAGCCTTCCATCAATCACCAAATGTGGTATTGACGGTACCCATGCACACACCCATGCTATAAGATGCTTC
>CM042199.1:23437415-23474254 GCA_023539305.1 Ilex asprella | reverse complement strand
AATACTCTACCGGTAGCTCGAGCTCTCTGGACCAAAGTGTACCGGTAGACTGTACCGGTACAATACTCTACCGGTAGGGTTTTGCCCAGTTTTGCCTTTTCCTTCATTTTTCATTTCCAATCCATCCTAAACCCTTCCAAAACCAACCCAAACTTGCACAACATACCTTGGCACCCCAAATATAGTTGCTAGAGGTTCTTTTATAATTTATGTCATCCATTCACTAGCTAAACTAGCTTTACTATGATTCCCACTGACATTCGAAATTCCTTCTTTTCCAACCTATCAAATTAAAACACACATCACTACACATATCCACACTTTTACCACAAGTTGTTTCTATATAGTTATATACATATATTAAAGAGAATGCGGGGTGTTACAGGCATTCATTTGAGAAATGAATTTATTTTAATGGATGCTTGATTTGTTGAATTTCATGTAACATTTAATATGCATCTAGGTTGGGGTGTAGCCTTTCTAGGAGATACTCTATTGAGTGTGGATCACCCTTTGTGGGGACTTATTTCAAGTGTTGGACAACCGCTGGTGGATGACCCTCGCTCAGGCCCTTGTTGATGAAGGAGCCAGAATGTGACTTTTGAATTAATTTTGTAAATCAATCATGTAATTTGTTTCAAACTTGTAAAATTTTATAAAAGGGGAAATCTAATGAAATTTTAGACAATATTTTGATGTAAATGAATGTAGTATGAGTTTGGATGAACGTGGAATGAAATTGAATGGTTAGCAGTTGAGAATTGGAGGAAATCGAGAAAAATCTAGGCTTCGGTACCGGTACCTATGGTACCATGCTCTCGGATGAACCAGGTACCGGTAACTAGGCTTACAGGTACCAGTAACTAGATTCTAGTGGGCTCAGGTACCGGTACCAAGGCCTTGGGTTTTTGTACCCAGATGGACAGTGGACTTAGGAATCGGTACCAAGACACATAGGTACCAGTACCTAGCCAACAGTGGGCTTAGGTACCAATACCAAGTCACCTAGTTACTAGTACCTGGGAAACAGAAGGCCTAGGTACCAATATTACTTATACGAGGTACATGTACCTCTTCCCAAAACTTGAAAAATAGAAATGTAACATTGTTAAGCCTTCAAATCTTGAACACACTTTTTTGATGACGTAAATGGAGAATAATAAGACCTAATTATTGGGGTTTGGACCTTGGAAAGGTCATCCGATTAATATGTGTATAAGTTATGTGTTGGATAGTGCTTCGGTAGAAAGAAGACTATGCCCAAAGTCCATTTTGGTTATGATCCCAGTGAATGGGGTGTAACGACGTAATACCGGGTTATACGGTACCCAGGGATACTTCCATGGGTTGATGGGTGATCAAAGGTTGAGAAAGGAGCCCCGAATTTTGGAGAATCACAACCTGCACGAGATGCGGTGCTCACGAATAGCTGACAAACACTTGTAGCTAACATCCCTGATTCGGCCCATAGCTGCCAAACAAGTACTCAGGTCTGGCTGGCCATCAACCATATTATCTGTTGTGTGATATATCTGTGTGAGTTTCTGCTCCTAGATAACCATACAAGTATGGTATTAATACATTATAAAGTGGTTTAACTGATAAGCAAATATTAACTAACAATTTAGCAACACATATAAACAACTTGATGATACTATTGATGGGCTGAAAACCAACATTAGGCCATGAAATAGGTGGCCAGATAAATAAACGAGTAATGCATTGATATCACTCCATGTATGGAATAGTGGGATCCATCAAACCAATGTTGGGCTCTCTTGTAGCAATAGTGTCCTGATGTCGATCCCACATGCTGATGTAGCACTTATGAGTAGTAAACCAGTCATACCCAAGCCTGCCTCATCATTTTGTGGCATGTAGCTCAACACCCGAATCATACGCCACTAGTATTGGCTGTCTCAAACCAAACTGTTGGAGAACAAGGTCTAATAGATTGATATAGTGAAAAAAGATTTCATCAAAGCCCATAAATAGGTTAAAGAATATAGAAGACATCCAAAAAATAAAATTACAACAAATGATATTTCCAACATTACCTCGATGTTCATAATGGCCTCACAGATAACTTTCTTATAGAACAACAACCCATTTTCTTTCTATTTTGTGAACTTATCTCGATGTTCGTAATGCTACTTAGTCACCCAAAAAATATCGATTGCACCCAAACAGTCATGGGTAAAATTCTTACACCTTGAAAAACACTATTAAAAACCTCAGAAATGTTGGTTGTCATTATGCCATATCGTCGTTTATCATCAGGTGCTAGTGTCCAATGCTCCACTACTTTCCTGTTCACGTACTTACCACCGCTTCATTGATAGTGTTTATTAGTGCCATCAACCCATTGAACTTGCGTATCTATTGCTCTTTGCCGGCCTCCCACACAAGATTGTACATCTGAGCATCCTTGAACCTTGTATTAAAATTATTGCACACATCCCTAAGATAAATTATTCACTTGTGCCTATCTGAAATCAAACATATCCCTTCCCGACCCCTGACAACTACTTGCCTAAGGTAATATAGGAAAAAGTCCTATGGATTGATTCTCATATTCCACAAAAGCATGTGCAATGGGGAACAATTGCTTATTAGCATTAGAATCCATTGTAATTTACAGCTTTCCCTTATACTTGCCATGAAGGAAGGTCTCATCGATACAGATAACAGGTCAGCAATTTACAAACCCATCAACACTGGATTTTAATGCCCAGAATAATCATAAAAACATTATGTTCATTAGATTCATATGTGTATTGCCACTTCACAATTGAGCCAGGATTATACTTCTTGCTGCACCCATAAATTTAGGTAACATGTCGTACGACTAGTTCCAATTATTGAAAATCATAACAATGACCTTGTTCCTTGCAGTCCAAGCCTTCTTATAGAAGATATCATACTCAAACTTTTACTTTTTATTTTTTGGAATAGTTGACATTTTCGTTTGTCGGGTATCACCAATAAGACCCAATATACAATGACATATGAACTCAGAATCCAATTGTTTGTGGTCATGACTCATTTGAGGGTAGAAATAGGTACGAGGTCCAATATATTTTGTGATCTGAAATATTTTGAGCTTTTTTCTAAAACAAGCACATAGTCTCCATTTGCAGTTAGACTGTAAGTACATCTTAGACTATATGACCCACACTGTTGTCTTTGTCTCCACTACAATATAGTCCAGATTCATCTTGACAAAATACCATTTTACTGCCCTAATCAATGAAGTTTTATCCTTGAAATCGTACACTTTTCAAAATCCATCTTTACCAGATCCCATAACTTCAATTCAGCAGGCAATGCTATGCTATCGGCTTTAGAATACTCACCAAATTCAATGTTTGTGAAGAAAGGGGAGTAAGAATCATGCATACAAACCTTGCCACTAGCCTCATTGGGATTACCATCTCCATCATCATCATCATCATTAGAGTCATCAATAATTAATTCCTCATACATTTTTTCTTCATTTGACACATCTGTGTGATCATTTGCACATATTTCTTTATATTCCCAGACTGGCCTTTATTGTACAACTGATTGATGGACATCATCTGGTTCATCCAAATCAATCCCCTCCTCACCCATTTGAAAACTCTGACTCATTGGGTTAGAGTATCTACCATATGTATCAGGGCTAGAATGTAGATAGGTATAGGTTAGAGTACCCACTATATGTATCATCCGTCACCTCGAAAGTTGGAAATGTCAAGGTGCCTACCTCTTGTCTGAACAAATCCGTATAAGACATGCTACTTTGGAGATTACAATGGTAAAGACACAAATATAGAAAGAGAGAGATATTGCATTATAGAGAAAGATACTTGTTACAAAGGTTGGTTGGAGAGGGGAAAATTGGTTGTTCTGGTCTCTGGTTGCTATGGAGGAGTGGTGGTGGTTGGAAGGCATCGACTAGACTGTTTTGAATATTGGTGGAGGATCAATGGTGTTTGTTGGGCACCTAGGGTTGTAGATCTTATTGGTATAGGCTTTGTGGGTTCTGAGATCAAGTGGAGGAGCTTGATTTCAATTGGTTATGGAGGATTTGTGGTGGATGATATGTGGCTGTAATGCCCCAAAATCCACCTTGGATGACATTACTATCTAAAATCATTCACATCATGAGAGCAACTAATAAATTTCATTAATAAAAAAAAATTCATTCATCATACATGATATCTATAACATCATCCCAAAAGAATATGTCAAGTTATGGTCATTCTTTCCAAAAAAATATGCCAAGCTATGGCAATTACATCCAAGGAATCAAACTTATCTTGCAGTGGAATAAACAAAAATATCGGAGATTACGTTGTCTCAAAATAAATTTCCTAGCGTAGAGCATAAGAGCATGTAGCTCTAAACATCCATATCGGGATCCACGTTCCCTTCTAATGGAGCTTCTCAATGTGCCGACTCATCAACTCTAAGCTCCTCCTCAAGGTCATAATCTGAAAAGAATATTATTTGTAGGGGTGAGCACTAAGCTCTATTGAAAAATCCTCCCAAACTCAAACAAGGTTTAGAAAACATATAAAACAATTCGGTCTCATTTCAAAAATATAATATATAACTTTTGAAATAAGCCATGACATGTCAAGAGATCTCAAGTTTACACAATAGTTATAATTAAATGAAAAATAAAGTTAATTCTCAAAATTAACACTTTCAACTAGTTACCATCCTCAGAATGAGCCCATTTCCACCATAAATTCTTTTCCACTATAAACCATAACCAACCATTTGCAAAATAAATAATAGCCCACAATGTATATCAACAACCACTTGTATCTTTCACAACATTATGTACATGTATCTCAAGTATGATGTATGACATCGCATGAATAAACACATTGAGAATATCTTGTCCCATGCACACTCACCCAATCCTCGAAAGGATATAAAACTTTAGGAAGGGCGTATACCAACACAATGACAGTGACGAATCCAACCCAAGAATAGTATACTAACCCTCATCCTTGGTACCCGTGAGCGAATAGTGGTTTGGTCCTCACAAGGAACCAACCCCACTACGAGTGGTAGAAAAAATTCAAATCCCTAGGGAGTAAGAAACACGTTTACCCACTCTAAGATAACCGGTCAACGACCACCCATGGTCATCCAAACATCCATAAGATATACCATCCCTAGACCAATTTCTCAAATTCGCAAGTATAAATCAAAATCTCCAAATTTCATATGGTAGTACAATAGAAAAATTTAATAAAATATGCAAAAGATCATCAATAATACCATTTTATTGTTCAATGCAAAGCACCAAAGTTTTGAAATCAAGGAAAAAGGAAAAATCAAGAGAAATATCCATTTCTCTTGAAACTAGGGTTTTAAGACAAGAAAAGATGTTTAATGGCTATCCCACCATAGCATTATTTAAAACAAGATAATATTCACAAGAAAATCAAGAATCAAGGATTTCGTAGCATACTTATAAGATTTAAAGTCAAATATATATAAGCCTTAGCCTCAATGTAAGAGAATAGGAAGAAACCCCAACCTTGAATCAAAATATCTAAGCAAAATTCAAGCTCTAGAGACCTCTTTCCTCCCTTTTTTTTTTTCCTTTATTTTTCCTTAGGGTTTTAAGAGGTTTGAGGTGAGCGTGAATTGATAAAATAGAAGAAAATGGGAGGAAAATAGTGCTTTAAAGTCAGCCAATCCCGAATTTTACTGTTTTAAAATTTTTATTTTTATAGAGTGTACCGGTATTGTCTGCTTCCTGGATACCCAAGTACCAGTAAGCTGTACCGGTATTGTATGTTCGGATTTGCCTTTTCCACCGATTTTTTATTTTCAATCCATTTCAAACCCTTTCAAAACCAACCCAAACTTGTACAACATTCATTTGTATATCAAACATAGTTGGTACAAGTTCTATTACATGTGGGGGGTTTATAATGGTGGATCTATGATGGTTCAAAAATTTGGGGTAACTTAGAGAAGTGAGAAATAGGGGAAGAAGAATTGGATGCAGTTTTTAAAGCATCAAAGACGTTAGTCCAGGTGACGCCTTCTATTGTTATACGTTATTTGGACTGACATTTCTAGCATAAAGGAGGCCTTGGGTTAGAATTTAAGACGTCATTCCAACTGATGTATTATATATAAATCGTCATTTCGACTGAAGTTTTTAAAACTACCTGGGTTTGAAAATAATTTTCAAACCCACCCGGATTTGTGTAATAGTTTCCCAAACCAGCTAGGTTTGGGTAAAAGCTTTATTTGCATGATGAATAAGTTCTTGGGTAAATCTTGTTTGTGGACCATAGTTTCAATCCAATTTAATTGGCGGTTTGAGTCACTTGCAAATGACAGGAATGGGTAGGAAAAAACATTAAAAATAAAAATATCATTATCTCTCTCTCTCTTTGAAATCTCATAATTCACTTTGTGAAGCCTTTTGTTGACCTACAACAATTTTTTTTTAAAAAAAAATTATTCAATTCCTAATCCAAAGATTTATTCATGTTTAATGCAAACTTAAAATTCTAGATCTATAAGGAAGATTAAAGATTCCTTCTTGTAGTGTGTTTGTAATGGTTTTCAAGTTTTCCTAAAGATTTTTGTATCTTCACTTTTGAATTTGATATTTGCCCCAAGTCTTGCAATTGTTTGACCTCTATTAGTATCCTTACAAATTGAAAAACTTGGAGGATATACCTCAATCTTTGACAAACTAGTGGAGAGGGAGAGCGAGAGAGAATGGGGGTGGATGTACTTGTGCTAACAAGAGTGTGTTGAGGGGGAGATTATTTGGATCTTCCCTTAAGATGAAACACTTGAGTTGCTAAACACTACATAGAGGGGGTGAATAGGTTAATTAAAATTATACTTAGACAAACACTAATTTTAACCTAATTTGACTTCTATTACATCTTCTCATAATGATTATGAAATTAAATGCGAGAGCCCCTTTTTAACACCACAACGACTCTTTAAACTCATGAAGACTAGTGTATTGATTTTATTAATTAAACACTGCACACTCAATCTCTCGTGGGGATCCTAACCCAATGACAACCAAACCAGCCAAGCAACTATGTAGTAACTATGTATGATTTAGATATTTAAACAATCACATGATAAAACACATTTTTAAGACTTGGTTTCTTCCCATGCCATATCTCTTATGATGTCTTAAGGATAGGTTTGGGAGGTACCCTATATATAGGGCATATCTCCCTAAAAAGAAATAGATAAGTTAGTGTAACTCATCATTCATCAAACCATATATAATAGTATTCGATTTCTCCTTTCAAAGTCATCATTAAATTGTGGTGTTCCAGAAGCAGTCCACTATGATAGAATTTGAGATGATCCAAAAATTCAACATTTAAGTGTTAGTTTTAACAAAAAATAGTTACTAGCCTTTGTAACTACTTTTTTTTAAAAAAAATTTGAGATCTAATACTAAAGATATGTATCTATTAATATCTCATTTTGTGAAATAAAATTAAATTTTATGTTGAAGAAAATGCACAAAAAGTAATATGATTTTTGCAAGTTAGCAATCTCTAGTATTTCTCGGTTTATCCCATTAACATCCCATGATAATAATCTCATCAAGTTTTATTAATTCATGAATATTGTATGTAATACCAATATAAGGAATCATATAATAATCACAACAAAATTTTTAAAAAATAAAATGATTCCTTATCCCAAGACCTATTCATCTTTAATACAAACTATTAGATCATATTTGTAATTGGCTAATTATGTGGAGTCCAATGTAAAATCTCAACATATTCCATGGTTATGATGATATCAAGTTCAAGTTTTGAAAGCATCATTGAAGGAAGGAGATCGACGTTAAGCTACATCATTCAACCTCTGTATGCATCTTTATGCTTATGACTAAGGTAATGACCTAGACACCTAAGATGAACCATTAGTTAATTTTAACTTAGGTTAATTAGGATGAAAATGGAATTCAAAGTGATCTGATTATTACTTCTAGGTGATTTTAAAAGAAAACATTTTTTAAACCATTTATGAGTTTTAAAAACATAGTTTGAGTCACAATCGTACACCTCTTTGAACAACACCTTTTAGTGCCCAAGATGACACGTTTTTTGTGTAGTTTTATGCTTAAAAACCTGTACGGACTAATCAAATCTAGCTAGCCTTCGCTAGAGCGGTCTCTATATGAATTAAGGAAGGAAATGAGAAAAGGCCATGAAAGGCAGCACATGGCTTGAACTATGAGCTTGCTTGAGTGGTCTCTATGGTCGATCAAGCGGTGTCTAGCTTAGTCATGTTTGAAATATTCTCTTCATACTAGAAAAAACCACCCTATGACCACCCTTTCAATGATTGAGCAGTTATTTGCGAATTTAATTTTTCTTATTTACTAAGACTACCCTTATTCTGGACCTATAAATAGAGAAAACCTTTCCCACATCTAGGTTAAGCCTCTTAAGCTTCTAGAGAGATTTCCAAGAGTGAATATCATTCTTCTACCTTGAGAGCTTCCCCCATAACCTAGACCCCTAAGATCCAAAGGCTATGACAAGAGATTCTATCAAACCTCATAAATTGGAGTTGAAGACCTTGATGGTTTTATAAACCCACTGGCGTGTGCATACCGATAGACAACAAGGAAAGGAGCATCTAACTAAGGTATTGATTGAGGTATAAGTTTTGAGTACTTGTATGTTAAATTAGTGAGTAGTGGATTAGACTTTGGTGAACCCCGAGTTGTTCTCCATTATTTTTTTTTTCCCAAGAAGGGTTTCCACTTCAACAAATCACTTGTGTTCTTTAATCTTATTGTATACACTTGTGATTGTTTGCACACATACATACTATGTGTTTTTGGATTTAATTGATTGAATATTTATCCACACGTTGTTGTGAAATTTGCGTTGTGAAACAACATGATTGTAAAACCCAGGAAAAAATTGAACTTTTTCAAAAAAGGCAAAATTGTAATTTGTCACTATAATAAGTGTTTAAAATACACATGTTCTAGGTATCGGACGAGGAAACAGAGTTCGCCGTTGGATTCATAATGTGAAATTTAGTCAACTTGTTGAATTTCATCGAATTCTGAGATAGTTAGATTTTACACGTCGTTCGAGGCGGTTGGGTGGCGGATGACCTCACCAAGGTCCCCAAAAACAAAAAATTTAAAATTTTTTTATAATTGAATAAAATTTTAAAAAAAATAATTTGAACTTAAACCGGGATCAAAAAAATCATTTCGGAGCAAAACCGGACTCAAACAAGTGAGGACACTTAACACGATCTTAGCCAAGCCTTGAAAATTATAAATAGGCTTAAAAATAAGATTTTCAGTAGAAATATCTGCTGAAAATCTGGTCTCCAACGCATGAGATAAAGAGGGAGAGAAAAGAGAGTAAATCAAAGCATTCTCCTCCGATTCTTGAAGCTCTGTTGCTTGGAATCGCTTGGACCAAGAATTAAAGTCGCTCTCCTCGACGAGGGCTACGCAACCACACCAAAACAAGGAATTTCACCAAAGATTCAAAGAGGTTATTTTGCGGAATTCAAGGTTTTGGGCTTGGGAGGTGTTCTTGAAGTTCTCCACATTTCAATTGAGGTAGGGTTTTTCCTACTTGGGTCTATTCCAAAACTTTGGTGTCCATAGAGTAAGGTTTGGGTGTGTATTTATATGTATTGATGGTTAAGAAATTGAGAAATGAGTTTGGAGATGACTTAGACTAATTTCTTTATTGAGCTTGATATGTGAGAGATACTTAAGTGATTCCTTAATACATGATGATATGGGGGCTAATGTGTGTGATCACATGATATGTTTGCCTTGAAGGTGTTTGATTAAATGCCTTGAATAATAATATTTGATGTTGTGTGGACAATATTATGTGATAACTGATTGGTGCATATAAGGTGTTTGAAAAAATGCCTTCCATGGATTGAAGTTGTTATTTTGATGTAATTGCAATAACATGTTTGAGTGAGTTATGTGATAGCTTGTAGAACATATATGCTTATTGATATATTGTGCATAATGTTGATTTATAGAATTTATTGGCACATGATATAAATTTCTATGGAATATGATGATATGCTGTTTAAATTGTCCCTATGTCATTCATTATGCATGGGACTCGACATTGGTAAAAAAAAATGGTTCATTTCATTGCATATGCACGAAACATCGCATCATATGGGTGTGTGTGCATGGTGGCAGTCAACACCATATTTGGTGATTGACGAAAGGCTTGGGAAAGTTGAGCCGAAGGCCTAGCTGAGTCGCAAGATTGCATGATAAATTGGGTTGGGGTAATAAGAAGGGACTAGAAGATCTCTCGGGTGAGAGACCCGGTGATTGGAGACGCACTCTGTTGGTATGAGAGCCCATAAAGTGTGTCGGTGTACGCGGAACCGTTGGTGGAAGTCCATGAATTCCATTTAGGTTGGGTGACCTGTGGTGGAAGTCCATGAACATCCACCCCTAAGAAAGACCCTAGGATTGTAAAAGTCATTCAATGTGTAGCATGGATCACGAAATCATACACGTTGGTGTTACATGTGTTGAGGAGCCGGGAATGGCTCGGATGGAATGCATGAATGAGTCTCACCTCATTGAATGGCATATCATAAGGAATTCCATCATTTGATTGCATATGCAAGATTGGAATTGTTGAGAATTTGTTGAATGTTGCATGTGTGCATCTAGGTGGGGAGTAGCCTCTGTAAGAATTATTCTACTGAGCTTGATTCACCCTATACGGGAACACATTTCAGGTGGAGGATACACGCCCGGGGATGGCTCTCACTCGGGGCCGCAAGGGTGAAGAGAGACCTACATGGGGTCTCTAACCTTAAAGTTTGTAAAACTCTTGATTTAAAGTGGTTTGGGGCATGTAAATATTGAAATTGTATTTGAACAATTGTAATAGAACTTGTGTGAATCTTGTATAATTTTGAAGACATCATTATGTATATTTGAGATGATGTTAAGATGGTTAAAATTGGATTGAAAATAAAAAATGATTGAAAAAGGCAAAAACAGACGGAGTGTACCCGTACGCGTACCGGTACCCTGCTGTCCAATGAGTTTGCCATACATGTACGTCTAACTCCAGAGAGTTTACCGTACTGGTACGATTTTCCAAAATTATGAAATTTTAAAGTCTTCTTGCTAGGCTTTTTGGACTTTGATTTCTTTGATTCCAATGGTACATATATACTTAAATTGAGTTATATTGGGGTACATTGGACCCCGATTGAATTAGATGATGAAAGAACCACGGATCACTTTTTGTGGGCAATAATTTCAACTGTGGGGAATGTTATCGATGTGGTGTCGGGTTTAGCGACACCCATGGGTATTTCTACGGGTTGATGGGTTGACATGGTTAAATAATGACCCCCAGATTTTGGGGCATCACAGTTTAGTATCAGAGCTTAGGTATGCGACTTACCTAGGGCTTGATGGGCATTGGGTCTTGACCATTGCATTCCATGTGTATTTCATGTTATGTGCTTTGCTGCTACATGATTATGTGCTTTGTGTTATGTGACTAATATGCATGGTAGAATGTATATATAAAAAGAAACACTAGGTTTAGAAAACATAACCTTGTGTTCAGAAAGATAGATGAACGAGATGGTTTATGGTGTGAATGTCTACTAGTGAGTGACATATGTTCTGCTAGTTAGACAATGAGAAAGTTCTCAAAGTTTAAAAAGTTGATCCCCTTTTTGGGATACTATGTGAGGCTCTATTGTTATCTTACTTGTGTGTAGATGGAAAATAGAGGAAAAGTACACCGAGGCGATGGGTGGAACAACCAACCACTACCGGTCTTTGATCACCAAGCCTTTGTAGAGGCTATTGGTGAGGCGACAGCTACTATAGCATAGACCAGTGCTACCACCCCTACTTTTGCACAGACTGGTGCAAACATGGGACAAGGAGGCTCAAATAACCTCCAGAAGTTCAAGGCACACCATCCTCAAACCTTCACAGGAAGGGCAGACCCGATGGTAGCTGACCGTTGGTTCCGGCAAGTGGATAAGGTCTTCGGGGCTATGGAGATCACATCTAATGCCACTAAGATAACTCTAGGTACTTTTCAGCAAGAGGGAGTGTGACACCCCAAATTTCGGGGGTCCTTTACTGACCGTTCAACAACCGTCAACCCGTGAAAAATAACATTTCTTATTCCAATTCAGGGCCTTAAGTCCGAAAAAAAAATCCCCTTAATCGGGACTTTAACCCTCGTGTAAATCCCGTGTTCTTTTTATTTTGTCATTTAATTCATCCGAGGTGTTATATGCCTCAAAATAGTCCATTTAGAGTCTATTTGCATCCTTTTAACCAAGGAAAACCAAGTCCAAAAGCATAAGAACCAACATTAAAATTTCAGAAATCTTCGAGCAGTACCGGTACACAGTACCGGCACATCGAACTCTCTGGGCTAAAGTGTACCGGTACACCGTACCAGTACAGTCTACCCAGATTTTTGCCTTTTCTTCCATTTTTCGTTTTCAATTCATTCAAATCCTTACTCAAGTGAACCCATCACTTACACAACATGTATTTGAGCATTCCACATAGATTATATAAAATCTATTACAGCATTTGAATGTGATCTCATTTAAGTACATGCCAAAAATAAATATTCATTTAATTTTACAATTTTTGTCAAAATGAGCCACATTCCGGATTCTTCATCTTTGAGGCTCAAAGTACGAGCCATCCACCAACACAAACCCCACACCTAAAAGGTTTTCCCATAAAGGGTGAGCTATGCTCAATAAAGAACTTCATAAATAGGCTACTCTCCAACCCAAATGCACATGAAATGTTCATATGCAATCAATCCATTTTTCACATATTCCAAACATATATATGTCATCAATGTTAGAAATTTACAATGCAATGCTATGGAATGAGATGAGACTCACTCCCAATAACCAACTCGGGCCCTTCCCGACCCTTCAACACATGCAAGTTACAATCGTGCAAATGCCCATCATCCTTGATCCCGAGCCCTTCCCGGCTCTCCAACACATGCAATTTTCCATGTGTATCAATCTGTCATTTATGTTACACATCAAATGATTTCTTCAATCCGGGGTCTTGTATGGGGTGATTGTTTATGGACTTACACCAACGGTACCCAACCGAAACGGGATTTATGGACTTTCACCAACCATCCGGTGTACACTAACACACTTTATGGACTAATATCAACGGCAGTGCGTATCCAATCATCGGGTCTTACACCCAAGAGATCTTCTAGCCCTTCTTGCTAACCCCGACCCTCACACTATTTCAAACCGTGTGACTCGGCCAAGTTATCGACTTAGCTTACTCGAACCCACTCGTCATCCACCCATGTGGTGTATGACTACTTCCATGCACAATCACCTATTTTATGCAATGTTCCCGTGCATATGCAATGTAATGTCTCATTGCAACACTATTACAATGTTCAATATGCAATGTATGCCATATGAACCATTTCAAACCCAATTCACATAATCAATGACAATTATATCCAAAGCATATAATTTTTATAATTCTCAATGTCAATAAACAAGTATACACTTATCAACATTATATCCAAAACTCATATCCAAGCATGTTAAGCAAATAACACACTTCAAAATCAAGACATTATGTAAACACATAACATGCCCATAATTCACATAATTCCGAGAAATTACTTTAAGCAAGTTTTACTTATCCATTTCAAGATAGAATATTCTCTACCTATTTTCAATACCCATTTCGTCAATTCATTACCATAGGTAAGTTATATATATATCTATATTAACCTACCCATTTCCACACTACATTTAAAGTTGTGAATAAAACCCAAGTAGGAAAGTTCCCTACCTCTTGAAGCGTAAACCGAGTTGTAGAAGCTCCCAAGAATTCGACCCAAGCTCCAATCCAAGCTTCCCCAAAATTTTGGTTTTCCCACCTTCGGTGAAAACCCTCCTTTTTGGTGTGTTCGCGTAGCCTTCGTCGAGGAGATCGACTTTTCCTCTTGGCCCGAACGGATCTGAGCTCTCTTGCTCCGTAGATCGTAGAGAGAAGTTGGAGCTTTCCTCTCTTTTTTCTCTCTTCTCTATTGGCTGCGTAATGGGGGAAAATTTGATTTTTTTCCCCTATTTATAATTTTAGAACACTTGGCCCACAATGTGCCACATATCCATTTTTATTCCGAGTTCATTTTGATCCCGAAACGATTAAATTTCGCTCTGGTTCAAGTTCTAAATATTTTTAATTTGTCTTAACCTCATTTATTTTAAAATTTCATAATTTTCCCAAATTTTTCCTATTTGGGTCTCCTGGGGCCCGACTGCCTCGTAAAACGCAAAAAACCTGACTATCTCAGAATTCGATAAAATTTGACATGGTCACTTGATTTCACAAGAAGATTCCAACAGTGAGGTCCGTTTCGTCATCCGAATTCTAAAAAATTTTAGGTTTACAACCCGAACCGTCATGACAATTTTCCATTTTGCCCTTTATTCTTAAAAGTTTAAATTTACCTGTGTTTTTTACAGGGAGAATCCCAATTGTGGAGGGATTGGGTTAAAGCCTTAAGGAATTTGGAGGCTATGACTTAGGGATAATTCTGAGAGCTCTTCATGGGCAAATATTTTATGGTGTTTGTCTGGCAAGCTAAGACTCGGGAGTTCCTAGACTTGAAGCAAGGAACCATGACCATGCTGGAGTATGTGGCTAAGTTCATGGAACTAGCCCATTTCGCTGACAATTATGTGGCCACCGATCTGGCCAAAGTGAGGAAGTTTGAGGATGGGCTAAAATTATCCATCCAGAGCAAAATTATTGGCCTTCTTCTGAAACACTTGGACTTGATGGTCGAGACTTCTATGGCCATTGAGAGAGAAATTGATGATGCACGAAACATCCGAAAAGCAAGTGTAAAGGACTGGAAGAAGGAGGGTCAATCCTCTTATTCTAGTGCGGGGAGAAGCAACGAACTTCTACTCCGTAGGGACAACAAGGATAGGGCCGCAGCTATTAAGGCCAAGGCCAAGGTCAATCCATAGAGAGTGGAGGAAGCTTCAAGACCAACTTTCAAGTAGGATAGAAGACTTGTTATTACTGCCATCAGCCAGGTCATTTGAGGAAGGATTGTCCTCAGAGGCAGGGATCCTAGAGCTATAGGACATCCCAGTCTCAGTCCTCAATAGGGCAACCACAGACACAATTTGTTCCTCCTTATCCCACCATGGGCCAAAGAAGTCAGTACCAGTACTAGGGCACTACCCAGGCTCCCACTACCTTTCGAGCGGGGACTTCGTAATCAGGCTAGATGGGCTAGGGTATGGGTCAAGGTTGAGGACAAGGCTCTCAAGCCGGGACTTTGGGGACTCAAGGGCGTGTCTACGCCATCACACCTTAGGCTAAGCCAGCGGATCAGTTGGTTATCCCGGGTACATTTCTACTTTCTTGTTTATGGGCAAGAGTACTATAAATTGACTTATTTATACACTTGTGTAAGTGTATAAATAAGTCAATTCAAGACAATAATATTAAAGGTACCCTTCAGTTTAAGGATCTCATATGCTTTACACTGGTTAATTCATGGAAATGCCACCTTACAACAATTAACTTCCAATTAGTGAAAAGTCATACGGTAGGTCTGATGTATATAAACCATAACACAACAACTTCTTAGGTTATTTGGTGGTATTATTTAACCATAACACAACAACTTCTTAGGTTACTTGGTGTTATTATTAAATCTTAACACGACAACTTCTTAGGTTAGCTGGTGGTATTCGTTACAGTTGACTAAGCCAAGTAACCCAGAAGGTCAAGCCATTCATGAGGATTGCTTGAATTACCCAATTGGTAATATTATAGTAATTGTATGCATATGAAGTCATAACACAACTTCTTAGGTTAGCTGGTAGGCATATGCCTCAATTGAATAATTCAAATAAACCAAAAGAACAAGTCATTCAAGAGGAATACTTAAATTACTCAATTGTTACTTTAATATTATGTATTAGTTATACAAACCTAGTAATCCAGAAGGGCAAGCCATTCAAGAGAATCACTTAGGTTATTAATCAAACAAATTTTATTTCTTGTACCAGTTAAACAACCTTAACAATTCAAAAGGAAAAGCCATTCAGCATGATTATTTAGGTTATTAATATGATAATTATACTATGAAACAGTAAAACATCCTCAGTGCCTTTATAGGTCAAGCCATACCGTTGGAACACTTTGGATATTCAACCGACAGGTTGACAATCCACTGATAACGTAATTTCGGGCTGCATCTTAACACCCAATTACGTACATCACTGAATTATGCATGAAGTACATAATAATATACATTATATATAAAATAAATAATAGAACATCGATATTTCCATAATTTAACCAATAAAATACATATGTTTAGCCCTCAGTGAAGGGTATGAGTAAACTACTCACTCTCTATTGCTATAGATAAACAAGAAGTGCAGGTAATTATCATTACAATAGTAAAAAAAATACAGACAGTGACACCTCTTTTGCAAGGAATAACTTAAACACAACCACCATTTTTATCATTTAAGACACAAAGGTGGCGGCAGTTCAACTTTCCATGTAAAAAGATATAACAGAAATGTAGAAATATAAAGTTTTGGCTTGAGAGTAGAATAAAATGGATCTTGAATTCTTTCTATGTCTTTCTCTCTTTCCCTCTTTTCATTGGATTTCTTCTAGAGCTCTCTCTTTAGCTTTCTCTTTCTCCAACCCTCTTAGTCTAGCCATATGAAATGAAAAAGATCCCTTTATATAGGCATCAGGTAAGCAAGAGGTGGAGAATAAAGACCAATTGCTTGGAGCCACCGTCCGGATGCTCCTTGTTTGCTGTGGAGCTTCCTTGACGTTCTTGCATATTCTTATTGTTGAATTACACTAGCCTCCCTTTTGGTTTTAAGCTTTGATAGATTGTTCCTCCTGTTTTTTAGCAATTTCGCAAACCCTGAAATTTTAAATGTTGCGCACATAAAACCCTAGTTTATGCACAAAACCTAGTATACAATTTTTAACTATTTTATCTCACAAAATTAACTTAGTTAATTATTCTAATTCATATACTAATTAGGGTTAATCAGATGGCTACAATCAAATTGAGATCGCTTTGTGCTTGATTGTGTTTTGGCCCTAATCTTCGACCATAATTCTGGTAATGTGTATGTGGCTTTTATGGTTATGTGAGTGTCACTCTCCCTCAGATTTCATGCAAGAAATGGGGAAAATGTGCATATGTGCAAAAATTCTCTCCAAGCAAAGAGAGACTTTCGAGTGTCATGTTTTACTTAGAATACGTATTCTAAGGTTGTCTCTTTATGGAAGAAATGTTGAATCACGTGAAGGTGATTTTGCAAAAATGCAAAGTGTAAAAATCTTGTGAATTTGTGTTTTGGTGAGTGAAGTTTTGATTTAAAATGTAATGAAAATAAGGTTGACTAACCTAAAGAGGTCATTCCAATAAGAATGCCAAATCAAGTGAAGACATTCTACTAATGGTGCCTAGGTGTTTGTTTTATTCGTAGGAAGTAAGGGACTAAAATAGAGGTGATGGCGCAAACATACCTCCTGACAAGTCCATGGTGTATCAAGAGCTCACAACCACATCCACACTCAACCTAGTCAAATCAAACCACCTTACACTATAAGAAGGAATGAAAAAGAGTTGATTTAGCATACCCAAGAGGAAATCTCCCTTGGATTAGCGAAATTAAAGCTTAGCTACTCATATTTAATGCAAATTTATACATAATGTAAAGAGACGTTGTCAAGAGATGAAGATTGAAACTTGTATTAATGCAAGAAAAGTTAAACTACAAAGAAGTGCATTTAATACCCATTTGAAAAGCTTGAAGTAAAAAACCAAATACAACAATGGTAGATCCCATGATACATGACTAAAATTGAAAATACACTTGAAATAAATGACATAAAGTGCAATAAATGAAGATTACAAGAGTATTCTATCTTACAACAAGTGAAATGGGTAAAAGAAATGCAAAAATCCAACTTCTCTCTATAAAAACTATGTCTTCTTCCTTGAGCTTCTTTCTCTATATCCTGAATAATCTTCTACAATGGTGTCACTCATTGCATTTTCATCCATGAGGACCTATAGCATATGTGTGCAAGTCTCCCATCAATGGGGGCAGAGTTGATGGCTTGGATAGGTTAGAACAAGCCTAGCCTGCAACTTCCCTGACTTCCACCCTCTATCTCATCATCATTAATGCATTGGCCTCCAAAGTCTAACCTTAAGTGTAGGGAGGCATGTATATATGCAGAGAGTGTCAGAGGATATATGGTAGAATCATAGGTGGGACCCCCAAGTGGTAGAGCAAGAGTTATAGGGTGTCTGGCATATTTGGGCAAAACCTTTCGAAAGGTCGATGCAAACCTTCTAGAAGGTTTTCGCAGAGGTAGAGGAAAAAGTTGTCTAGTATGCCTAACATTGTGGAAGGTTGATGAAAACCTTCCAGAAGGTCTTCTTCTAGTGTGCAAAACCTTCCAGAATGTTTTAGCAGAGGCATCTGTAGTTCAATGTGGAAACCTTCCCGAAGGTTTTCTCTAGATTTGCCTTTTTTTTTATTTCTTCACCTTCCAAGACTCCCTTTAAGAAACCCCTTATCTCCATTTACTTTGAGCACTACGATGAGGGCTTAACTCAAGCCATTTTTAACTCTTTACCTACAATCACAAAACAACATCATTAATTGCAATATTTTGTGCATTTTCTCCAATTTTCACCACAAAAACAAGTATAAAAGGGTATAAAAGCGTACATAATGTGCAATATTTGCAATATTTTGTGCTAATCACTTTGCAAGACCAAGAGAAGACTATATTCACGCGTCCCTTTGGCACCTTCACTTATCGTCGAATGCCTTTCGAGTTGTGTAATTCTCCATGGACATTTCAAAGATGTGTAATGGGAATTTTTATAGATATGGTGGAGAAAATTGTGGAAGCCTTCATGGATGAATTTTTCATATTTGGGGACTCATTTGAAGGTTGTTTGAAGAACTTTAAGAGAGTACTTAAGAGATATGAAGAGAAGAATTTGGTTCTCAACTGGGAGAAGTGTCACTTCATGGTGACACAAGGGATAGTGCTCGGGCACATCATTTCGGCAAAGGGGATTGAAGTCAAAAAATCAAAGGTTGAAGCAATGTACAACCTCCCCACACCAAAAGTCATCAAATACATCAGGTCGTTTCTTGGCCATGCTAGTTTTTATAATTGTTTTATAAAAGATTTTAATGCATTGACACGACCCTTGACCAGTTTCCTTTCCAAATATGTCCCATTTATGTGGTTAGATAATTGTGAGGGATCTTTAAAAAACTCAAAAGCATGCTCACTACACCTCTAATTATGCGACTACTTAAGTGAGATTTACCATTTGAGCTCAAGTGCGACGCGAGAGATTACGCGGTCGATGTTGTACTCGGTCAATGGGAAGACAAGAGACCATATATAATATACTATGCTAGTAAGACTCTAAATGAGGCACCAAGGAATTATACTACCATTAAAAAAGAGTTGTTAGTCGTAGTATTTACATTGGATAAATTTTGGTCTTACATCATTGGTTCACCTATTATAGTCTACACTAACCACTATGTTTTCAAGTATCTACTATCTAAGCAGGATGCAAAATCAAGACTCATTAGGTGGATCCTCCTCCCACAAGAATTCAACGTGACAATCAAAGACAAAAAAAGAGTTAAGAACGTGATGGCAGACCATTTGTCCCAACTTTTTATTCAAGATGCCGAAGAGCATATTCCAATCTCTAACTCTTTTCCCAACGAGCATTTATTTTCCATTCATTTTGTCTGTCCTTCGTATGCTAACATTTGCAATTATCCTACTACAAGAAAAATTCCACCGCAGTGGAGTTCGTAGGTTAAACGAAGATTTATGGTGGATGTGAAGTACTTTTACTTCGACAACTTATAATTGTTCAAATTTTTCCTTGAGCAACTGATGAGGAGATGTGTACCTGAGAATGAACAATGGGACGTCCTTGCATTCTGCAATTCCAAAACGATGGACACTTTTCTTCCAAAAAGACATTGGCTAAGGTTTTACAATCTGATTTTTATTGGCCTTCTTTAATTAAGGATTAATTTTGCAAGGAATGCAATAGGTGCCAAAGATTGTGTAGTGTGACCCATAGGAATATGATGCCCTTGTCCCCTGTGTTAGTAATTGAGATATTCAATTGTTGGGGCATTGAATTCATGGGTCCATTCCCTGTGTTTTTTGTCTGCCTCTATATTTTGTTGGCAGTGGACTATGTATCCAAGTGGGTAGAGACTATCCCAACCAAGACCAATGGCCACCGGGTCGTGGTCAAGTTTCTCAAACAAAACATTTTTTCGAGGTTTGGGATATCTCAAGCAATGATAAGTTGCAGTGGTTCTCATTTTTGCAATAGGCCACTTGCATCCTTTATGTATAAGTATGATGTCACACACAAAGCGTTCACCGCTTATCACCCACAAACCAATAACCAAGCCGAGTTGGCTAATAGAGAGATCAAGAACATCCTAGAGAAAATGGTGAACCCTAATAGGAAGGATTGATCACTTAGGCTGATTGATACTCTACGGGCTTACCCCACTGTTTACAAGACTATTCTAGGTATGCCACTTTATAAGCTAGTCTATGGCAAGGCTTGTCATTTTTCATTTGAAATGGAGCAGAAGGCCTATTAGGTCATCAAGACTTTAAACTTCAACGTGAGAATAGCCGAAGAGAATAGGAAGTTGGAGTTGGAGGAGATTCGTAGAGGTGCACACAAGAACTCAAGAATTTTAAAAGAAAGGACTAAGATTTTTCATGATAAATCCATTTTAAGGAAATCATTTTAGCCAAGACAACAAGTGTTCTTGTATAATTCTCAACTTTCCATCTTCCAACGAAAAATCCGATCCCGTTGGGATGACCCCTATCTTATCAAGGTGGCCTACCCCAATGGAGCCTTCGAAATCACAAACCCCGAGGATGGTAAAACATTCAAGGTCAATGGCTAAAGATTTAACCCATTCTTCGAAGGTTTTGAGGGTCAAGTGGTGGAGGAAGAGTTGTTGGATCCGGTTTACCCATACCTTTTGGAGGATTAACAGTTCAAATAGATTTTAGTGTACAGTCATTTTCTTTTATCATTTACTTTTCAAGTTATTTTGTTTAATTACTTTCATAGTTGTATAGTTTTTGTTCTTTTAATGTGCATATTACGGTGTTTTTGTCAGAAGCTCCATACGAGGTGTTCTTTAACCCTACTTATCTTTTTTTAAAAAATTCATCATTGCATAGCATATCTTTTTTTTTTTGTATTGAAGACATGCATAAATCAAGTTGGAGGTGAGGTGCACCATTTGTATGATACACCAATTTTTTTTTGTAAAATTTTTTTATTGATGATACCAATTTTTGTGGTGAAATTCACCGTTCACATGTTCTACAGATTTTTGTTTAAGAATAGTTGATAAATATGTGAAAATTTTGAATTTTTTGTGTAAAATATCTGAATGTTGAACTTTATCCCCCTATTCAAAGTGTTATGGATTTATTGATATGATGATCTTTGCTTTGAATTTTGAATAAATGAGCACATTATAGAAGTTTATCCTATGCTAAGAGTATCACATACTTGTTTGCTTTTGAACTCAACCATAAGTGCACCTTGAATGTGTAATTTCTACAATTTTTGAATTGAATTCACATTTTAGTGCTTGAAATGAATAGTGGAGATGAGTAAGTAACCATGAGAGTTTTAGTGTCAATCCTTGTTGGAGAGAACTTACATTTACTCAAAGAACAAATTTTCAAATTCAAATCTATTCAATAATCTCATTATGCTTGTTTTTGTTAGAGTGTAGTTGGGTAGGTTATTAACGTTGTTTTGAAATGCAAAATGTTCTCCTATGCTTATCTGGAAATGATCTTAGGTCATCTTTGATTTACTTTGAGCCTTAACACTTGTTCTTGTGAAAAAATTATCCCTTGTGCCGTGATTGAGCCTTGTTGAAAATTCATTTTCGTGCCACATAATTGACTAAGCCAGTGCAAAGTGATAAAAAATTACCACACCTTGGTTATTCCGAGAGTTGACTATGATTGAACTTGAAAGCGAAGGAATGGTGATGTGGAAACCCAACAAAGGGATGAATAGGGTGGAATTCAAATGTTGAATGAAAAGAATGAAAATTCCAAGAAAAGGGTGAAAAAAATGGTTAAAGAAGAAAGAATAATCAAAGAAAAAGGAAAATGTTAAGGAAAAGAAGAAAAAAAAATAAAGAGTGAAGGGATGGTGTTAGATTGAAAATCCCATAAAAAGGGATATATTTTTGAAATAAAGGTCAGTCACTCGGAATAACCCTCTTTGTTGTCCTCTTTCCTTCGTTTCACTTGCCTCAATATCACCCAAAAAAGGCCCCATTATAACCCTTGGAAGACCTAAATGATCTAGATAAAGCATGGGGAAAGCGAACTTTAGAAGAAAACGAAAGGTTGATCTAGCTATCTAGTACCCCTAACATTTTGTTCATGAGATTATGTCAATGTTGTTTTATTTTTATGCATGTACCTCATTTATGGATTATATGTAAGCATATCTTATTTTTTGCACAAGATTCTATCTCACATATACACACGGATAACATGCCAGGATAATCAATTCATTGTTGAGAGAAATATTTGGTGAGTTTTGCATCGAAGCTAAATTTGGATAGCCAAGTGATTATGAATTCCATTGGAAAAATGTTTAAATTACTTGTCCATTCCACACACACATGAGTTTGAAAATGAATGTGTAGGTGCATACTCTAGAATAGCATTTAAAGTCATGATGATGCTTATGGGTACTTCATTCGGGTATTTGAACAATGTGTAATGTAACCCTAAGCTTGTAGGATGGTGGAATAGCGCTCAAATTTTTGATATTTAGATAGAATTAGGAATACCTTTATCACTTGATTATGTGCTTTGCATTTTGGGTATTTATTTTGGTAGTTAAATGTAGAAATACATGCCTTGTGTGTTGAAACATTCAAATTTAAAATCATACTGTAATTTCGGAAATGACTTGGGACATGGTCACTCAATTGTGGTTCACAAGAGTACTTCATGTTTTTGATAGAGTAGAGGGCATAAATAGGGTCTTAGAAGGTGTAGGGGTTGATTTTGATTGGAGTGGAGTTAAGAATGGGCGGTCGTTGATTTTTTGCAAACAAGGCAAAACCTACTAGTAGTTTTAGGATAGTTTAGAGAGAGAATGTAAAACTCGGATAAATTTGAGTTTTTTTTAAAAAGGGCAAAATGGTAATTTGTCATTATAATACAAAATTTGAATACTTGTTCTCTAGAGTTTGTATGACACAACGGGCTTCGCTGTTGGATTCGTATTGTAAAATCTAGTCACCTAGACTAATTTCGTCGAATTTTGAGATAGTCAGATTTTACACGTCGTTTGAGGCAGCAGGGTGGTGGATGACCTCACAAAGGACCTCAAAAACAAAAAATATAAAATTTTCTTATAATTGGATGAAATTTTAAATAAAATTAATTTGAACTTAAACCGGGATGAAATAAATCGTTTCAAGATGAACAAATATGGGACACTTGGCGTGACGAGGGTCAAGCCTTGAAAATTATAAATAGGACCAAAAATCAGATATTTTGCACAAAATATATCTTAAATTCAGCTGTTCTTCAATGTTGGAGAGAAAGAGGGAGAAAAGAGGGAAATCTAAAATTTCTTCTTTCGATTCATGGAGTTCCATTGGTCGGATTCTGTCGAGCCAAGAGTTAAAGTCGATCACATTGACTAGGGCTACATAACCATACGAAAAACAAAGGATTTTGTAACACCCCAAAAACCCCCTTGGATGGCATTACATTCTAAACACCATTTGCTGCATGAGAGCACTAAATAACTCCACAAATAAGAAAGTTTCATTCACCAACCATTGGTATTTTAACAAAATTCGGGCAGAGTCTCCTTTGTACGGAGAGCCCTACCCAAAACACAACTTGTATAACTACACTACAATTGACTGTACAGGATCCACATATGCATAGCTATTGACCACACCGGGTTTATTTGTCCATCATAAAATAAACTTTCATTCACCATATATCATATCCACACTATCATTCCGAAAGAATCGGCCAAGCCATGGCATTTACATCCAAAAGAATTACACTTAAACTTAGCAGTGAAATAAACAAAATACTAAACTATGCATAATTGTAAATACATTCTCTAGTCTAGCACAAAAATAAACTACATCTCTAGATGTTCCACTCGGGATCCAAGTATCCCTCTAAGGAAGCCTCTCCATGGCCCGACTCGTGAACACCAAGCTCCTCCTCTGGTACATGATCTGTAAACTATTTAACTGTAGGGGATGAGCACGAAACTCTGTAGAAAAATCCTTCCAAACACAAACAAGGCTTCGGAAAACATATAAAACGGTCGGTCTCATTTCACAAATAAAATATATAATTTTTGAAATAAAACAGGGACATTTCCAAAACAGATCTCAAGTTTAGATAACAACGGTAATTTAAGGAATAAATGGAACCAATGCACAATTAATAATACATTCCACCATAAACCGTTTCTCACAAGTTCTTGTTGAAACCGTATCTAGTAGAATAAACAATTACCTTCATACTAACCTTATAAACATGTATCTCCACTATGATGTAAGGCAATCCACATGAATCGACACATTGAGTAATATCTAGGCCCCCACACACACAAATCCTCGCAAGGATATCAAACTTTGGGAATGGCGTCTACCGACTACATTGTCCCATACCAATGGACTGGCAATAACGAATCCAACCCAGGCATAGTATACTAATCCCCATACACAGCACCCATGAGCGAATAGTACTTTGGTCCTAGCAAGGCACCAACCCTACTACGAGTGGTAGGAAAAAGGCCAACCCACACGGAGCAAGCACAACATCTACCCACCCTACGATATCTAGTCAAAGGTCACCCATGGTCATCCCACTTTCATAAGAGATACAATGCCAAACCCATTTCCTCCATTTACAAGCATATCCCAAAAATCCCCAATTTAAGCATGTGACATTTTCAATAACCAACTAAGAAAATTACAAGAGATCACAACAATATAATTGTATTACTTAACACAAAGTACTATGGTTTCTAAATCATTAGTAAAGGAAGAATTTAAGAAGAACATTCATCACTCTCCAAAAAACTAGGGTTTTAAAGCAAGAGAAAGGATTTCATGGGTATTTAACCCTACTTTGTATAAAACATGTTAATAATTGCAAAAGAACCAAAAAACCAAGAACCCATAACAAATACATACTATTAAGAGTCAAAAACATACATATAAAATAACCCTAGCCTCAATGTAAGAGAATGGAAGAAAACCCCTACCTTGACTCTTGAAATCTAGGTTTTGATCTTGAATAACTCTTTTAAACTCTTATTTTTCTCTTCCTTTCTTTCTCTCTTAGGGTTTCTAAAGTTGGAGGGGCGGAAATGGAGCCAAAATAGGCGACATAATGTATGTATTGGGCGAAAATCGGACCAAGATCGCGACATTAAACATTTAGAATTCTTTCGGTCGTACCGGTATGCTGTACTGGTACGGTACAGTACCGGTACGCTATACTAGTACGGTACAGTACCGGTACGTTGAACTCTCTGGACCAGTTTGCTCTGGAATGCAGTATCGGTACGGTTTTGCCTAGTTTTTCCTATTTCCTCCATTTTTCATTTCCAATTCATCTTCAACCCTTCCAAAACCATCCCATGCATGTCTAACAAGGTTTTTCACATAAATCTCAATACCTACACGTTCTATTGAGCATGTTTTCAATTCTTTACAATTCAAAACTAAATCCTAGCTAACTACTTACTATTTCAACCTTAACACTTATATTTTCATTTTCAAATTAATTAATTAATAATTTTACGACTATGTGAGTATAAACATGCAAGGTTTACAGATTTCACCGAAGATCCAAGAGGAGACATTTGGGAAATCAAGAGTTTTGGGCTTTGTTGGTGTTCTTGGAAGTTCTACCCTTTGATTTACGCTTCAAGAGGTATAGTTCCATCCTACTCTGGTTCATTTCTAACCTATGGTGTCTATAGGAGATGATTAGGTATATATTTAACCTATAACTTTTCTATTGTTGTGGAAATGAGAAACTAAGTATAGAAATGGCTTAGGCTAATTTCTAGCTTGATTTTGATGTGTGCAAGTTACTTGTGATATTTCTTGTAACTTGGTGAAATTTTGGACATGATATGTGTTTAACATGATTTGGTGCCTTTAAGATGTTTGATAAAATGTCTTGAGTGATTAAAATTGTTGTTTTGATGTAATTAAAGTAGCATGCTTAGGCATGGTTGTTGACATGTGGACTTATTGCTTTATGATATATAATATATTAGCATGGTGATGGTTCATGGGAATTGTATGCGTATGATATAGTTGTCATGGTATATGTTGCAATTGTGTATCACATTGCATTTGCATAGAGGCATCACATTCAAGGTCACAAGGCATGAGTGTGAGCGTGTGTGCATGGTTGATCAAACGCCACAATTGGTGATTGATATGTGGACTTGGTAAGTTGGGGTCGAAGGTCCCATTAAGTCACATGGTTGCATGGAAAACTTGTGTCGGGTAAAGCAAGAAGGGCTAGAAGATTCCTCGGGTGCAAGACCTGGTTATTGTTTTTTTCACTTCCGTCGATGCAAGTCCAAAAAAGTGAATTAGGCATATGGAGCCGGCGGTGCAATTCCCAAATCCGTTATCCTACAAAGACATAAGATTTTGATTTATAAATGTACTCTTGGATGTGTAACATCCAACAATGCTTGATTTTAAAAACACATGATTTTTATTTCAAACAAGCATTGGATGTACTTCATCAATGATGAAAGTTTTATACATGTGCATTGTATTGTGCTGTGGAAGCCGGTGAGGGCTCGGGTTAAAATGCATGAGTGAGTGTCATCTCATATTATGGCATGACATGGTACAGTTTTAACATTTTATTGCACATTCATGTTTGAAATGGATAAATATTGTTGATTGTTACATGTGTATAGTCCATATGCATCTAGGTGGGGGAGTAGCCTCTGTAGGAGATACCCTATTAAGCGTGGCTCACCCTATACGGAAAAATATTTCAGGTAAGGGATATACGCCAGTGGAGGGCTCTCATTCGGGAATACAAGGATGAAAAGAGGCCGACTTGTGGCCTTTGATCAGGGTTTTTCTGTAAACTTTTGTGAAAACATAATTTTTGAAATGTAAATCTATGAAAATGATTGTAATAGAACTTGTATTAATCATGTTCGATGTAAAAATACATGACGTATAAGTTTGGGTTGGTTTTGGAAAGGTTTGGAATGGATTGGAAATGAAAAACAGGCTAAACAGACAATTCTGGACAAACTGTACCAGTACGCATATCGGTACGACATTGTCTAGTAGAGTACGTGTACCGATACGCTTTCTAAAAGTCAGAAATTTAAAAACTGTTTTTCCAGGGTTTTAGGTTATTCGTTCCTTCCTTCAAATGTTATAAATGTACAATAATAGAGAGTACCAATTGGTCGTATATTGGACCTCAGATGGTTCAATCAATCAAAAGCTTATAGACACTGTATTTTTTAAAAATCTCAGTAAAGGGGATGTGGTTCCGTGGTATTGGGTTAACCGGCATCCACGAGTATTCCGTAGGTTGATGAGTGATCAATGGACCCCCAGATTTTGGGGCGTCACAGAGAAAGTTTGATTCTTTTTTCATTTTCTTACCCATTTCACTTGTAGTAAGTTGTAATACCCTTGTAATCTTCATTTATTGCACTTTAATTTCATTTATTTCAAGTGTATTCCACGTGTAGTTATGTATCTTTCAATCTACCATTATTACATTTGAGTTTTTCAATTCAAGTTTTTTTAGTTGGGTATTAAATGCAATAATCTTTGTAGTTAACTTTTATTTACTTTAATACAAGTTTTAATCTCTATTTCATTACCATGTCTCTTTACACTTTGTATGTCTTTGCATTTATTATGAATAACTAAGTTTTTAGTTGGTTAATCCAAGGGAGATTTTCTATTAGGTATGCTAAATCAACTTTTTCTCATTTCTCCTCATAGTGTAAGTTGTTTGGTTTGACTAGATTAAGTGCAAATGGGGTTGTGAGCTCTTGATACACCGTAAACTTGTCACGAGATATGCTTGAGCCTACGCCTCCATATTAGTCCCTCATTTCCTACGAATCAATCAAGTACCGAGACACCATTGGAAGAATGTTTTAAGTTGATTTGGCATTCCTATTGGAATGACCCCTTTGGATTAACCAACCTTGTTTTCATTGCATTTTGATCAAAAACTTCACTCACCAAAACACAAATTCACAAGATTTTATACTTTTACATTTTTACAAAATCACCTTCACACAATCAACCTTCATTCCCTAAGGAGACTACCCATGAATACCCATCCCAGGTAAAACACAGCGCTCGAAAGTCTCTTTTCGTTTGGGGAGCACTTTTGCACACATGCACACACACCAATTTTTCCATTTCTAGCATCAAATCCAAGGGAGAGTGAAATTGTCCTACACATATAAGCTATGTACACTTAGTTTGGGATAGTGTTTGGAGATTAGGGTGAATGCAATCAAGCAAGCAGGAGCAACTACGCCATTATGTAGCGCAAGATAATCAGAACGTGGCTCACCCACCTCCAGCACCTCAACGACAACATCCAACACAACACCAACAACCCCTAAGGGAGATTAGGGTGATATCATGAGGATTTGCTGTCAGAGAGGAAACCAACTCAGCTAGAAAAGCCCACATGTGCAAGGTCAGAATGGAAGAAGTATTAGAGGTGCAAACTGTGACCAAGTCAACTCGGCTAAACAAAGACATCACTTTCTCAGATGCAGATGCGGACGCATACTTAGAGGGTTGCCAGCACCCCCACGATGATCCCTTGGTGGTAAGGGTCATCATCACCAATAGAACCATCCATCGAGTCTTGGTTCATAATGGGAGCTTTGTTGACATCATCTTCACATCTGCCTTTGACAAGATGAATAGAGGCAGAGACAAATATAAGCCAATAAGGACTCACCTACTGGGAGTTTTAAGGGAAAGGATGTTGCCCCTAGGTTCAATCTAACTCATGTTCACTATGGGAGGTCCTCCTTGCCAATCCACTACCACTGTGAGGTTCCTAGTAGTTAACGTTCCCTCAATATGCAACGTCCTACTAGGAAGACCTTCCCTCAATGCCATAAAGGCCATTCCTTCTGCCTATCACCTAGTTGTAAAATTTTCCACTAAGAATGGTGTAAGAGTAGTTAGAGGAGACCAACAAGTTACAAGAGAGTGATATGTGGCATCGATGAAAATGAAAGAGATTGAAGCCATCTAGCTAGATGAACTAGATATAAGGGACGAGCTGGAGACAAGACCTATGCCCTCAAAAGAGATAAGAGTCAATCCAGCTCGACAAAGAACCAGGACATGTGTTGTATGTAGGATCGAAGCTGCCTAAAGAGCTCCAATCCCTTCTTATTATGTTCCTTAAAAGGAATATAGGGGTGTTTGTATGGAAGCAAGAGGACATGCAGAGAATTGACCCCTCAGTCATCACACACAAGCTCAGCGTAAACCTAACCTACTAGCCCATCAAGCAAAAATGAAGAAGTTTTGCCCCAAAATACCAAAAGGAAATTAATTATGAGGTCAACAAACTCCTCCGTGCCAAAGCAATCAGGGAGGTAAACTATCCAACCTAGTTAGCCAATGTGGTTCTTGTCAAAAAAATCAAATGGTAAGTGGCGCCTCTGCCTCGACTTCATTAACCTAATTCTTGCCTGCCCCAATGATAGTTTCTTGTTGCCTTGGATTGACCTGATTGTAGACGTCACAACTGGACATGAGCTCCTAAGTTTCATAGATGCCTTCTCAGGCTGTAACCAAATCAGAATGGACCCCAGCGATCAGGAGTAGACATCATTTGTGACTAAACAGGGAATATACTACTACTAGGTCATTCCATTTAGGCTGAAGAACGCTGGGCCAATATACTAACGTATAGTAAACCGAATGTTCCAAAAATAGAATGGGACGTTAATGGAGGTGTACAACAATGACATGCTTGTAAAGTCATTAAAAGCTGAGTTCCACATCGAGCTCTTCAAGGAGTCTTTTCAAATTCTCACAAAATATCAAATGAAGCTCAATCCAACCAAATACATCTTTGGGGTCTCAGACAAAAAATGTATAGGCTTTATAGTCAACAACAGAGGAATTGAGATAAACCTAGAGAAAATCAAGGCAGTGATGGAAATGCAGCCTCCCTCGAATATAAGAGATGTCCAACGCTTGATATGAAGAATAGTAGCCTTAAGTCCATTCGTGTCCAATTAAGCTACAAACGTCAACCCTTCTTTTAGATCCTGATGAAAGCTTTTCAGTGAGATACGTAGTGTGAAAAGGCATTCAAAGCTCTTAAAGATTACCTCAACACACCCCTAGTCCTAGTGAGGCTTAGGAAGGATAGGTACTCACCCTATATCTTTTTGTTTCAGATTTCTAAACCAGTGCGGCACTAGTTAGAGAGTAAGACAATGCTTAGTAACACGTCTACAACTATAGCAAAACCCTAAGGGGGCAGAGGAAAGATATCCGAAAATGGAGAAAATGATCATAGCTTTAGTCACAGCAGCAAGAAGGCAGATACCTCACTTCCAAGCTCACACCATCGTGGTCCCTATAGATCTACCCAAGAAACAAGTGCTACACAATCCAAAGTCCTCAAGAAGGCTAGCTAAATAGGCAATATAGCTCAGCGGATTTGATATCAGGTACAAACCTATAGCAACAATCAAAGGGCAAGTGCTAGCAGACTTCATTGTAGAGTTCACCAAAGCCCCAAAAGCATCAATGAAGGTAGCCCAACTACTACTCGACCTCCCCACATGGAAATTCTCAATGGACAGAGCATCCAATGCTCAAGACAGCAATGTAGGTTTGAACCTAACTTCCCCAGGCGGGATAGACATCAAATACGCCCTTAGATTCTGGTTTAAAGCATCAAACAAGGAGGTAGAATATGAGGCTGTCATCACAAGGCTCAATTTGGCATAGTTAATGGAGGCAGAGCAGTTCATAATCTACAGTGACTCCAGCTCATGGTAAAACAAATCAAAGAGACTTACGAAGCTAAGGGAAAAAGGATGATCCTATACCTAAAAAAAGGAACATGAACTAATTAAAAATTTCGTACAAGTCAAAATCAAGCATGTCCCCAAAAATTGAAAATTCCCGAGCAGATGTATTAGCAAGGCTTGCCACGGCCTCTCAGGAAAGCCTTGGATAGGTTAATCCCAGTTGAGGAGCTAGCTTAGCCATCTATAAGCCATGAAGACAAAGAAGTATTTCTTGTATTAGCCCAACCTAGCTGGATGGACCCAATCAGAGAATACCTTCAAAATGGAACCTTGCCCACATATCCCAAGGAAGCCATGAAGCTAAGAACTAGGTCATCCAGATTCATGATCCTACAAGGAAACCTGTATAAGCGAGGCTTCTCAGCACCTCTCCAGAAATGTATAGGGGACGAAGATACTGACTAAATACTAAGGGAATTGCACGAGGGCATTTACGACAATCATATCAGAGATCAAACTATGGCAGGTCAAGCACTAAGGCAAGGGTATTCTTGCCCACACTACTCAAAGACGCCGCAGACTTGGTTAGAATATGTAAGACTTGCTAGCTGCATGCCAACATCCCACACTTTCCACTAGAGCTCCTTACTTCGGTAATAAGCCATTAGCCCTTCCAACAATGGGGGTTGGATATACTCTGACCTCTTCCCACTAGTACTAGAAAGTGCAATTTCACCATTATTAGAGAGGATTATTTCACCAAATAGGAAGAAATAGAGCCTCTAGCGACAATTACGGAGCAAAAAGTTCAAAACTTCACCTAGAAGTCTATAATCTGCAGGTTCGAAATACCCAGCACAATCCTCTCAGACAATGGGAAGCAGTTTGGCAATCCCAAGTTCAGAAATTTTTGCGCCAAACTGGACATAAATAATTATTTCTCTGCCCCAGCTCATCCTCAATCAAACGGGCAAACTGAAGTAACTATCTGGACCATAAAAATAGCTCTAAAAACCAAACTAGAAGCCTTAAAAGGGCGATGGGTGGAACACTTCCCAAAGGTGTTATAGGCTTACAAAACTATGCCCAGTTCTGCAACTCAAGAAACACCGTTCACCATAGCATTCGGAACCAAGGAAGTGGCCCCAATAGAGGTCATTTTTCCATCCCCCATAATAGAGCTCACAGATCATGAGCACTGACTTGATTCAAAATGTGTACGCCCAAGTGCTGGCGGTCAAGTTGTATTAATAATCCATTGTAGTAATAATCCGATTAAGTCCAGAGTCGAATCCACTAAGAACTAATGTTGGTGTTTCAAACAGAGACCAAAGTGATTGGAACCCTTGTGATTTAAAGTTATGATGTTTATGGATTTTCTTAGTCAGAATATAAAATTCTTTCCAATAGTATTCTCTAGACAAAATATAATATGATCTCAAATGTAAAATTTACCCTTTAGCTTGAGGATCTAGGTATGTAGTCAATCATGCGGTTGTTATACTTATGCTTGGGAACTCAATTAAATCCTATGTCAACATGAAGTTAATCGGAGGATAAAAATAGATTGTGAGAACTAAGAGCATGGTTCCAATGTCCTTGTAGAGATTTACATGAATTGTCTGTGCCAAGACTTAACCCGTCTACAAACAAGAAAATTTTTCTACAAGGCATCCAACCATGGTGTTGGTATTCCACTCTTAGTTGAAGCACAATAATGGTGAAGATTGAAAGGTATTCATGAATATCTAGCTAGAGTACTTGCAAAGGACCAATGAGTCTTCCTATGCCAAGAGTCATCTATGTCATAGAAAGGACTCATGGTTGTGCAAAGTATCCTTTGCTGGATGCATTCAATCATTTTATATGCAAGTAAGAGATAAAGCATTAAGCATAAATAAAATACACAATTATAACTTTCAAATGGTTTATGCATCTCCATCACCTCTTACTAAAGAGTGAATAAGAAACTACTAACTCTTCATGGCTTTGGTAAAGCTAGAAAAGTGAGTGATTCTCATCCTTTCAAGTAGAGGAGTTACAAGGTAAAACACACTACACAAGGAGCCGAATTTCGATGAAGAATGAGTGAATCATGTTCCACCTTTACGGCTTTGGTAAAGCTCTAGAAAAGTGAAAAAGTTTCACTCTTCTAAGGGAAGAGGGAAGCTCAAACAATGAAAGCAAATGAAACTAATAATGAAAGTAGAAGAAAACTAGTCACTTTTGAAGGGTTTCCTCCTCAACCAAAAGATGATCTATGTCCCTCTATGCCTATCTATCTATAGCTAAGTGCAAGTGTATACAAGTGTAAGTCTAAGTTCTAGTCTCTTTTGAAGCTCCCACAATGGGAGTATTTATAGGCAAGAAGGAGGGGGTAAAGAAGTGTGAAAGAATAGTACAAGGTCTTCAAAGTCCAAGTGAATTCCCCAAGGTCTTGATAGAAAATCAACCACTTTGCAGCCTGTTTGGGGAAAAAGTTCAAACTTTAGATGGTGTTCGAACGTTGTCTCCTGTCTTCCTTGATCGGCGTTCAAACGCTGGGTGAAGTTTGAACTTCCTACTCAAGTGGCCTTTGTTCTTCTATGAGAGTAACTCCAACACACTATATGTCATTGCCCTTGCACTCTTCCAGGGGGTCCTCAAATAATTCAAGTCAACGTCCAAACGTGGATTCGCGTTCGAAAGTGGTACTAAAGTACCTCTTTGTTTTTCTTCTTGGGGAATAGCTGCAACACGCCTTATAACATCACCTCAGTAGTTTGGGACTCAAATAATTCAAGAGAATGTTTGAACGCTGATTGGCGTTCAAACGTTCATGCCTTGTTTCAAACTTCTTCAATTTTCATCTGAAACATATGGGTGTTGCATAAAGTTTGGTATCCATTTACTTTAGGCCCTTATACAATCTTTCTCCTAAAATTTCATCATTGAAAATAGCCAAACACTAAAATAAGAGGGTCAGACACATAAGCTTCAAAGTCAAAGATCTGGTACTCAAGAAGCTCTTCCCTGCAAGAAGGGATCCCACTCATGAAAAGTTAGGACCCAATTAGGAAGGCCCTTCCATCATTTCAAAGATAATCATACCTGGGAACAATGAGTTACAAAAGGAGGAAGGAAAAATCTTACCTTAATCTTAGAATACAGAACATCTAAAGAGATTTTTTCAATGAACTCTTGTAAAAGGGCCATCATCAATAAAATGACAAGTTACAGCTCAGTCAACATTTCATTGATAGCTTAAATCTAACGATGAGCTCTTTAGCTCATAGACAAATGATGAGCTCTTCACCTCATACACAAGTGATGAGCTCTTCACCTCATAAGCAAAATATGAGCCCTTCAGCTAATAAACAAAAGCCCAAACATAGCAACTAATAGAGTAAAAGTGCAAGGAAATAAGCAAGGCAATAAGAGAGATTTTTATTCATAAGAATGACATAATTCAAGGAGATGAAAAGAAAACTCTAAGCCCCTCCAAGCCTTCTCTTCATCTTAGATGTTTCCTCCTCCAAACGAGCATTCATAGTCTGTAGATGAGCATTCTCATCCTTCAGCTCATCATACTTCCTCTCCACCTTCGTAAGTTGCTCTGAAAGTTTTAGCTCATTAGTAGAGAATAAAATATCATCAAAAGAAGAACCAGACAATTGAGGGGAGGAGTTATTCCTCCTGTGTTTCCTCGAAGAGGTAGCAATATCCTCACCCTCATCTGACTCGATAGGAAAGGAATCTAAATCAAGAATGGGAGAAATAGGGCGTAAGATAGCATCCATAGCAGTGGAAGCTCCAAACCAGAGAAGATTATAGGGAGTGACTAGCGATGAGAAGGGAACAACCTCGACATAAGCCACTTGGCTGACCCTCACCAACTTATTTGGGGTCAAACTAGGGGCACCTGCACAGTGAAAGCACAATAAGAACTAGTTACAACATCCCCAAATTATAAAATGACAGATCCTGAGCATATTGCTTGCTTGTTCCCGTTGTAGTATATCTTAACCTCCTAACATCATCCCTCAATGTGTATAGTCTATGTATGGAGGGGAGTGTCACTCTCTCTTGGAATGATGTAAAAAGAAAGGGCAACAGAATGGTGGAATGAATGAAATGTGTGAGTGTGTGTGAACAAAAATTCTTCACAAGCACAAGAAGACTTTTGTGTGTCGTGTTTTCCTTGGAACAGCATTCTAAGGTCATCTCCTTAGGGAATGAGGTGAATCGTGTAGAAGGTAATTTTGGTGAAAGAAAAATGTAAAATCTTTTTGTTGTTTAAAGTTGTTTTGTGATTTGTCTTGTGATGAAATTGAAATGAGAAACAAGTGTTGGCTAATCCGAAGGGTTCACTCCAATGGTAATGCCAAGTCAACTCGAACCCTTCCTCTAATGGTGCACAGATGAACGATTGATTCGTGGGAAGCAAGGGACGAGATGAAAGTGAGGATCCAAGCATAACCCATGACAAGTCTAAGGGATATCAAAGACTCACACCATGTCCTCACTTAACCTAGTTAAATTGAACCATTGTACACCAAGGGGAGGAAAGAAGATGAGTTAAAATGGCTTACCCAAGAGAATGTCTTCCTTGGATTAGCCAACTTAAAGACTTAGCGACTCATGCTTAAGATAAAAACAACAATATAATAAGACATTATGAAGAAATGAAGATTGGAGCTAAGCATAAATGAAAAGCACCAATATAACTTCCAAATAATTTATAAATGTCCATCACCTCTTGCTAAAAAGTGAATGAGAAGCTACTCACTCTTCATGGCTTTGGTAAAGCTAGAAAAATGAGTGATGCTAGACTCCCCAAGTAGAGGAGTTACAAGGTAAAAACATATTACACAATGAGATGATCTTCGACAAAGAATGAGTGAATCATGTTCTACCCTTTTCATATTTGGTAAAGCTCTAGAAAAGTGGAAGAGTTTCACTCCTCTAAGAGAAAAAGGAAGCTCAAACAATGAAAGTGTGAAACCCCGGAAAATGTGAACTGTTTATAACAAAGGAAAAAAAATAATAGTAAATTGTCACCACGGAATGTGTTGTGAACCTGAATTTTTCTAGAGCTCGGATGACGAAACGGACTTCGCCATTGAATCCGTCTCACGAAATCTAGTGACCATGTAAAATTTCGTTGAATTCCGAGATAGTCGGATTTTTTGCGTTTTACGAGACGAACGGACCTTGGGGGACCCCGTACACGAAATTTTTATAAAATTTTAAAGTTTGGGGAACAAATTGAGATAAGTTAAAATAAAAATATTTTGAACTTAAACCGGGATGAAATTTAATCGTTTCGGGACGAAAACGGACCCGAAATTAAAACAGACGTGTGGCCAATTGTGGGCCAAGTATTCTAAAAATATAAATAGGGGCCTAAAGTCTGAAAAATCAGACTTCTCCTTCACCATTTCAGCTGGTTTCAGCCGAGAGAAAAGAAGAGAGGGAAAATGAGAGAAAACCCAACTTCTCTCTACGATCTATGGCCGTGGAGTGCTCAAATCCACTCGGGCCAAGAACAAAAGACGTTCTACGCATCAAGGGCTACACGTG
>CM042199.1:23421715-23437315 GCA_023539305.1 Ilex asprella | reverse complement strand
TTCCCAAATCTATTTGTCTCCCAATTATTCCTTTCTAATGTTTTACCTTATGTGATTCATTCTTACATCATTATACCTATCCTTATTTTCACAATAATTATCTATCATATAACTATATACATTTATAAAATAAAATGCGGGGTGTTACAATAAAATAACTTCTTAGGAAAGCTAGTTATAGATGTGCCAATTAACTAATTCAAGTGAACCAGAAGGACAAGCCATTCATGAGGAATACTTGAATTATTCAATAGGTCATCTGTAATACATATATATATATATATATATATATATGTACCAGTTAAACATCTTCAGCGTTCCGGTGGAGGACAAGCCATACCGGTTAGAACACCGTGGTTATTAGACTGGAAATATAGTTAGATATAATAATTAAACAACCCTAATAATCCATGAGGATCATTTAGGTTTTGTACCACACATCAGTAGAAAATCCTCAAAATTCTAGTGGAGGGCAAGTCATACCGATAGGAACATCGTAGATATTTAAGTGGCGGGTCTTATGATACACTGATTACATAATTTCAGACACAACACTAAAATTACGTACATCACTGTATCATGCATTAAGCATATAATACATATATAAATAAACATATAAATAAAACATCAGCATTTTCATAATCTAACCAATATTACACATATGTTTACCCTATTTTGAAGGGTATAAATGACTACTCACGCTCCATCGCTGCAAACAAGTGAGGAGTGTAGGTATTCATCATTACAACTGAAATTAAAGGGTAAACTATAAAACTTCTTTCGCAAGGAACAATTGAAACACAACCACTTTTATTATCATTTGAGACACAAAAGTGGCAGTAATTCAACTATCCGAATAGAAAGATACAAACGAAATGTAAAAATACGGGATAATTGATGGACCGATTGTCAAAGGCTTGATTCTCTTTTTCTTTCTCTATTTTTTCTTTCTTTTCTCTCTATGGAGCTTTGGTGGCCGTCTGGTTTTTGAAAGGGAGGAGAATGGTCTTGGAATGGCATGTCTTGAAGAATGAAGAAAAGGCCCCTATTTATAGAAAGGGGAAGCTCACGACTAAGGAGGGGGGTCCTAACCCCTACCTCCACCTTCTAAAAGGAGGGTCTAGGTGTTCGATTCTTACGCTGCCACTTGTCGTCCTCTTATGGTGCCACTTGTCGAGTGCTGGACTATCCTTGAATATTTTTCAATTTAGTCCTTCGTATTTTCCAGCTTTGCAATTTCACCTTGTATTCTTCAGTAATTAAATATTTGATCCTGTAATTTCAAACATAAAATTGATAATACCCTAATTTACACATAAAACTTTAATTGAATTTAATTAATAAGTTTTAGTTATTTTATCTTACCAATTTGATTATTTATATAAACCCCCACATGTTTATCTACATATAGTGATATAACTGTTTATTTATTGATTTCCACATGAAAGTATAAGTGATGCAATATTTGCGAAGTATTAAGTTTGATAATAGTAAATATTTAGCTAAAATTTAGTTTCGACTTGTAAAGAATTGAAAATATTTTCAATATAACTTGTAGGTATCAAGATTTATGTGAAAAACCATGTTAGACATGTATGGGATGGTCTTGAAAGGGTTAGGAATGGATTGGAAATAAAAAATGGGTGAAGTAGGCAAATATGGGCAGTGACTACCGGTAGAAGATTGCCTAGTGTACCCGATCTATCGGTAGTCAACAGGTAGTCGAGTGCCTAGTTTACCCGAGCTACCTGTAGTCGAATGTCCAGTGTACCCGAGCTACCGGTAGTCAATAGGTAGTCGAGTGTCTAGTTTACCCGAACTACCGGTAGTCTAATGTCCAGTGTATCCGATCTACCGATAGTAACTACCGGTAGTCACTGTAGAAATCTAAAAATTTTAAGTCGCGAACAGTCGGTCTTTTCTCCACTATAAATACATTAGGATGCCTCCTTAGCCTCTATTACACCACTTTTAACCCTAGAAACACTTAGAGAGGAAGAGAGAAAGAGAGAAACACAAGATCTAAGGGAAAAAATAAGAGATTTAGAGGTTGATTCAAGATCAAAACTCTAGTTCTTCAAGAACACAAGGCAGGGAATTTCTTCTTATTCTCTTTCATTGAGGCTAGGGCTAATATGTATACATTTTTTGACTCTCATTATTATGTATTTGGTATGGTTTCTTCTTTTCTTGGTTTCCTCGCAATTATTATCATGGTTTACATGAAGTTAGGGTTGATACCCATTTTTCTTGATTCAAAAACCTAGATTTCAAGGGTAAAGGAGTCCCCTCTTAAATTCTTCCTTTATTGTTGATGTTAGACCTGTAGAACTTTGTGTTAAGTGATAAAATAATATGGTGGTTGATCTCTTGCAATTTGCTTAAGTGATTATTGAGAATGTCACATGTCAAATTTGGGATTTTTGAGATAGGCTTGTAAATAGAGGAAATGGGTTTGGTATTGTATCTCTTATGAGTGTGGGATGACCATGGGTGAACTTTAACGAGATATCATAGAGTGGGTAGATGTGCTGCTTGCTCCTTGTGGGTTGGCATTTTTTCTACCACTTGTAGTAGGGTTAGTGTTTTAGTAAGACTAAAATACTATCGCTCACAGGGTACCGTGAAAAAAGGTTAGTATACTAATACCTAGGTTGGATACGTCACTGCCATTGGTATGACATACGCCATTCCTAAAGGATGGATATCTTGGATAAAATTTGTGTGGGTGTGTGTGGGAAAGATATTACTCAATGTGTTGATTCATGGGGCTTGCCTCACATCATGTTTGAGATACATATACATATGGTTTTGGAATATTTGAGCAATGGAGTTTTGGATTGTTGTGGAAAAATGGTTTCCTATAAGAACATGTGGAAGTATGGGATTCCATAAGGTCTTGTGGGAAAACGGTTATATTTTGGAAAAATGGATGTTTATTTGAAACTTGGTTTTTACTATTCATTTAAATTACTGTTGCTATTCAAACTTGAGATCCATTCTAAAATGCCCATGTTTTACTTCAAAAGATGATATATGCTATTTGCGAAACGAGACTGACTTGTTCTACATATTTGTAAACCTTGTCTGAGTTTGGGAAGATTTTGTTACAGAGCTTCATGCTCACCCCCTACAGTTAAACATTTTTCAGATTATACTCTTGAGGAGGAGTTGAGAGTCGAGGAGTCTGTACACTGTGAGATTCCGCTAGACGGGAATGTGGATCCCGAGGTGGACGCTTAGAGCGACACATTCTTTTGTACTAGACTAGGATATTCTTTTGAAATAATGTAAAGTTTAGTTTACTTTTGTTATATTCCGCTGCGCTACATTAGTTAATTTTTGAAATGTAAAGGCCATGATGGGCCTATTATTTTGGGAAAATGTTGTAAATCCTATGGATGACTTACGAAGTCTTATTTATTGATGGATTATTTTAGTCCTCTCATTATGTAAACTATTTTAGAATGTAATGCCGTCCAGGGTGGTTTTTGGGGCATTACAATTTAATTTTTTTCAAATTATACACTATTTAAGGTTAATCAGCTACCTACAAACTCTGGTTTAACAGACACCCATTCCTTAATTTTGAATTGTTTCTCAAACACTTCTTTGTCATAGGTATATACTCTATGCAACAAAATAAACACTTGTTACATTGGTATTTGAAATTTCCTATGCAGTAAGAATAACCATTCTAGTGACAAGGATTATTATATAACAAAAATTCTTCTTTACAACCTTCCATAGATACCTTTGATTTCACAATCCTCTCTTAGAAATCTCTAAGCGAAAATTTCCTCTAATTATAGTGACTTTTCTCTCAAAGCATGTGATTAGAGGAAAGGTTAATTTTAAATACACATGCTCAACAATTATGGGAGTGAAATCCCAATAAACGAACTAATCACGTTTGGCATAATCTTGTGGAAGAATATTGATTCAAATAAAGTAATACTATTTAATATACCCCACACTTTTGATTTACGACCTATATATACATAAGACTCGAGATCAATTAGGTCTTTTTTATAGGTTATATTGTGGTCATGGATTAGTGTCTAATGAAACAACGTCAATGGTATTCAAATCTATCATTTCTTTATGTAATGTAGCACACATCTTCCTATCTTTTCGAAACTTCACGTACACAGTATATTTTTTTCCAGTCCATGGACTTTTCTTTCCTTGAAATATAGCCACCATTTTCTTTTCCTTTTCTCTTGCTTTTCGGAAAAGCAAGTTTCTCATCGGGGGAGAAAATTGCAGGTCTCATCCGAAGTGGGGACTTAGAGGAGTAAGTTAACGGGCAGAAAGTACCGCCTCTTGATTTCTTCTAACTCTGGGAGTTAGAATACCACACCATGTCAATCATAGCTTGAGCTTGTTGTTTGAACCAAGGAGTAAGAGAGGGAGCCATGTAAATCAGAAAGAAGACAGAAAATGAAAAAAAATTCAGGAAGGATGAGGAGCATGAAGAAGAAATCACAAATTTTATGGTAATAATGGGGAATCTCAAGTTTTAAGGAAGCAAGAAACGCGCGAAGACGAAGAGGTGGCCCTTTAAACTTCCAAGATCATGACAGTGGAAGGTCTTTTAAAACGGTAGACGGACATGAATAACGACCCTTTTTTCACTTTCCATACAAAAGGAGCAAAGCAATCAGGCATAGGCCCATGAAAAGTAGAGCTCAAACACAAGCAGCTCAATCTTACCCCCAAAACTGGTACTTTAACCCCAAAAGTGGTATCTTACCCCTTAAAAGTGGTAATTTGGATCACTAGGACAACTAAGACCAATCTGATTTAAGTTAGATGGATGATCGCTAAACATGCCAAAGGACTGTGCTTGATTTAATCAGCGATTGCTATGCTTGATTCATAAGCTTTGATTGGTAGGACAATTAAGACCGATCCTGATTTACAAAAAAAAAAACACTAAATTCATCAAATTAACACCAAATTACCATTCAATTAATCAAATTTATCTTCAAATTCATCTAATTAAAACTCAATTCATCAAATTAATATCCTAAATCACCTAATAAAGTTTCAATTTATCAAATCAATATCAAAGTAATATGAAAATTCATCCAATTAATAATCAAATTAACATTCAATTTCATGTTAATAGACTTAAAATTCGTAAAACAAAATAAAATTTAATCAGCTCATTCATCTCAAATATTTGTAGAAAAACAAATTTTAATGGTAATATGTAAATCGGCTCGAATTTTAATTGAATTGTACGTATAAATATTATTTGAGGTTTGATTGAAAATATTTCTATCCAGCGTGAGAATAGATGATAATTACCAAAACCAAATTAATCTTGATCCCAACCAAGATCGTTGTAGATCGATAGTTGGTCGGTCCTGATTTGATCCCCAGATCCCTGTCTTTGGTTGCTAGTGTTGGTTGCTTAGTATTGGTCTTGATTAGATCCATAGTCTTGATTGGTAAAGAATGGTGGATTGGTTCTGATTAGATCGGTACTCTTGATAGCTAAAGAAGGGTGGATTGGTCTTGATTAGATTGATACTCTTGATCGCTAAAGAATGGTGGATCGGTCCTGATTAGATCGGTACTCTTGATCGCTAAAGAGGGTGGATCGATAAACTATGTAATCTTAACCATAAAAAAAGTAATCTTAATCAAATGAATGGTAAAGTTAATAAAAAAAAGTGGTAATGTTAACAAAAAAAAGTGGTAATGCTAACAAAAAAAGTAGTTCTCTTACCTCACCAGTGTAATCTTAACAAAAAAAGGGATAATGTTAACCAAAAAAGTGATAATCTTAACCAAAAAAATGGTAATTTTAACCAAAAAAATTGTAAGGTAACAAAAAAAATGGTAATATTAACCAAAAAAGTCGTAATGGTAACAAAAAAGTGGTACTCTTACCTCAACAGTGATAATTTTGCTCTTAAAAAGTGTTAGTATTTCCTACAAAATGGTAATATTACAAAAAAAATAGTAATAATCTTGCCTAAAAAAATGGTAATATTAACCAAAAAAGTGGTACTCTTACCTTAACAGAGTAATCTTAACCAAAAAAAAAAAGGTAATATTAACCAAAAAAAAAGGTAATATTAACCTAATAAATGATAATGTTAACAAAAAAATGGTACTCTTAACCAAAAAGTGGTAATATTAACAAAAAAAAAGTGATAATCTTAACAAAAAAAAATGGTAATGTTAACTAAAAAGGTAGTACTCTTACCTCAACAATGTAATCTTAATCAAAAAAATGGTAATCCTAGAAAAAAAAAAGTGGTAATGTTAACTTAATAAATGATAATGCTAACAAAAAAAAGTGATAATATTAACCAAAAAAGTGGTACTCTTACCTCAACAATGTAATCTTAACAAAAAGTAGTAATCTTAATCAAAAGAATAATAATGTTAACCAAAAAAGTGGTACTCTTACATCAATAGTGTAATCTTACCCTCAAGAGTGGTAATCTTTCTTAAAAATGGTAAACTTACCCAAAAAGGTGATAATCCTGCATCAAAAAAGTGGTAATCTTATCGAAAGAGATAACTTTGCATAATATTTTTACTAACCAAATCCCAATTACACTAGAACCTTACTACTCTAATCTTATTCTAAAAAATGTTTTAAGTTTATTTATTTTTTATTGAATATAAGCTTCCTATAATCTCAGCCTTAGTTTTAATAAATGATGATGATTTTTGAAGGGGTTAACCCCCATTATTACACATGGTCTAGCATTAATTGGACTCACGTGATGTTGAGAAGACTTGGCACGTGACCGAAGATTTGAAGTCCTTTGCCAGTCCTGTTATCCGAACCGACCTACTCAGTGGTTTGGTAAGATCAGCAGCAGATCAGCTCTCTTTGCTATCAGGCTCGAACGTCTGCGGAGCAAAACAAGACAAGAGCTCGGTTGTTACTGAGCTCACTTCTAAAAAAGTATTTGGCGAAGCAAAAGAAGAGCTCGGTTTGTACCAAACCGAGATGATTAACATATTTGACACATAATGGATATGTTCGGCATTCATTGCCCGAGCTGTTTCAAACGGTATACAGGAGGATAAAGAATCGCCTAGAATTTAGGCAATTAAATAAATGAAGGAGACGAAATCAAAGATACCCAGAGAGATTGTAGGAGGAATATCACTAACCTTCCAAACTCGAATACTGAAAGAAAGGAAGGAATGCCACCTTGCATCCAAATCTACGGAAAACCTAGTGAGATAATGATCTATAAAAAGAAGAAGAGACGAAGGTGAAAGGTATGCAGAAATGCTCCTTGTCTTCAAATAATTCTTCTTGATCCAATACTGACTTAAGCATCGCAGTGCATTTGATCGAAGCACTTCGATCTTGGGCAGTTTGTTCATTTTTGCAGGAAAAGGATTGGGAGAAAGCTCAGAACTCTTTTCCAGAGATCATATTGAAAATCGAGTGTTTGAGGTAACGTCTGTTTCGTGCCTCAACATTTTTGGCGTCGTCTGTGGGAAAAAAGAATTTCTCATTCTTATGAACAGAAAGCTACGATGTCGAGACTCAGGAGTGCTATCGGATCACCTATAGGCAGCCTTGATTTGGGGAGTTCAAATCCCACACCCCTTCCGGTGGATGGCAACATAAAGTTGCGTGCAAGCGCAAGCCCACCCATGCTCCATGGGGATGACAAGTTATCCTCAGCAAGTTTCAGGCCCTCTAGAAATAGAAGCCGACATACCAAGGGTCATGGTGAATCCGTTCGTGCCGATGATGAAAATCATTCACTGGCAAAATTGGTCCAATCACTGCAGGATCGGCTAGATGCTCACGACCATCTATTTAAGAAGTCTTACGCTCGAGAGAAGGACTTGGAAAGAGAAAATGAGGAATTAAAAGCCAGGGTTAGAGAGATGACCCTGAAGGACACGAGGGATAAACAGGAAAGAGAAGTTCGGGGGGACAATTTGGAAAGGAAACCAAGCCAAGCCAGAACTATCGGCGAAGATAAACTCCATCGGAAGAAACCCCGGGTCTAGGAGGACGGATGGAAGCAGTACATTGACGATGAACTCAATAGCCGCTTCAGGAGGTTAGATGAAAGGTCGGCCTGGGACCTAGCCAGAAGAGCTACAGGAGAGTATGGCGACGGTTTGGATTCATCCCCATTCGCAGCATGGATAGAAAAGGGACAAATCCTGAGTAAGTTCACCGTCCCGAACTTCAAACTATACGATGGAAAACCAACCCAACTTCATATATCAGACACTACAGACAACTCATGACGATTCACAAAAGAAACGAGCCCCTGCTCTGTATTATCTTCCCCAGCAGCCTCGGGGAATCGGCCATGAAGTGGTTCGACAGCCTACCTAGAGGGACGATTGATAGTTGGGCTAGGTTAGCTGAACAGTTCACAGCTTGGTTCTTTACAAGCAGTAAGCAACCTAAAGATGTTGGGGCACTGCTAACACTCAGAAAGAAAAGCAACGAAAGCTTGGCAGAGTATGCCCATCATTATTGGAAAACTATGAAGGAAGTCGAAGGGTGAAGTCAAGAGATTGCAGTTGCATCATTCAAGATCGGTTTGTCGAAGGAAAATCCATTGTACCAGTCACTAACTAGGAGGCCAGCCATAGATTTGGAGAAACTTATGGCAAGGATTGAAAAATACGCCAAGGTTGATGATGACCTAACGAGGGAGGTAGTGAAAGAGCTATCAAACAAAAGGCAGTTCGGTAGAGAAAAGCAATCAGAGCCGAACAGAGAAGGAATAAGGAGGAACGACAAGGATGGTTACCCCCCAAGGACACCCTTCCTAGGGGTAAACACCTTGTTCAAAGAACTAATACATAAGATACTGAGCCAGATCAGAAATAAGCCCTTCTTCAAATGGCCAAACAAGCTGATGGGAAACCCCTCTAAAAGGAACCCAAACTTTACGTGCTCATATCACCGAGATGTGGGCTACATGACTGAGAACTGCAGGACCCTGAAGCAACACTTAGAAGAATTGGTTAAGGTTGGACACTTGTCAGAATTCATTGAGGGTGGACAGGAAAACGAAGAAGGAGGATCTGAGCCAAAAGATGACAACAACACACCAGCTAGTGTAATTGATGTGATTCATGCTACCACCAATCCAAATATGTCAACGAATAATTCGGCTCGGGCTTATATTCAGAAAGCAGCTAAGGAAAGAGAGGTCTATGAATTAAGGCTGACCCCGGAGGTTACAAACAAAAGAATCAGGATGGAAGAGTCCCCAGAAGCTATCTGTTTCACCGAGCGAGATCTGGATGGAGTACACCAGCCGCATAACGATGCAGTGGGAGTGACGCTTCGTATTTCCAATTTTGACGTTAAAAGAGTCTTGATCGATCCCGGGAGTTCGTCAGAAATCATGTACATGGATCTGTTCGAAAAAATCGGGCTAAAGAAAGCAGACCTTAAGCCCTCGAACATGCCGCTTGTTGGATTTAGTGGTAAAACGGTTCTGCCCAAGAGGAGGATTACCCTGCCTGTAAAGACCGGTCCAGTTTGTATTATGACCGAGTTCCTGGTAGTAGATACGATATGAGCGTACAATGCAATAATGGGATGGTCTTAGTTATATGAGATAAAGGCGGTTCCTTCGACATATCACCAAATGTTGAAATTTCCTTCAACTGATAGAATAGTAAACATTCGAGGGGACCAGGTTAGCTCGAGGACGTGTCTTTTGGCCTCGATAAAGGCGAATGACAAGTATCGAGAGGACAACTCGGTAGTATAAGTGGAAAAATAGCAGTCAACCGTTGACAGCTCGGGCGATCTTCACTGCCCAGGTGTCGACAAAAAACCTAAAGTACCTTTAGGCGTCGAGAAAGATGTCATAGACCGAACTATCGAAGACTTGGCTAAAGTACCTTTAGACAAGAATAGTGGCACGGACAGGCATTTCATGATAGGAGCTGCCCTTAAATCCGAACAAAAGACTGATCTGATCACCCTACTGCGGGAGTATGCCGATGTATTTGCATGGAGTACTAATGATATGCTCGGTGTACCGCCGGAGGTCGCTTGTCATCATCTAAGCTACAATCCTATCAGGCAAAAATTAAGGAAGTCGGCCCCACAGCACTGGGAGGAGGTGAAGGAGGAGGTGTCTCGGTTACTGGAGTCAAAAACAATTAGGGAGGTAAAATACCCGACCTGGCTATCAAATACCGTAGTGGTGAAAAAGAAAAGCGGGAAGTGGAGAGTTTGCGTTAACTTCACCGTCTTAAACAAAGCCTATCCAAAAGATAGCTTCCCATTCCCAAAGATAGATCAGCTGCTGGATGCCACTGCCAGGCACGAGCAGATGAGTTTCTTAGACGCCTTCAGAGGATATCATTAGATCCCCCTAGCCGAAGAAAACTAAGAGAAGACTGCCTTCATAACACCGGATGGGACGTACTGCTACAAAGTGGTGCCATTTGGACTAAAGAATGCTGCTACAATATATCAGAGGTTAGTAAACAAGATGTTTACGCATATGATTGGCAATACTATTGAGGTTTATATTGATGATATGGTTGTTAAAAGTCGGAAGGCCACTTCTCATTGTGCCGACCTCAAGGCCACCTTTGAGGTTCTACGAAAATATAATATGAAGTTAAATGCCTCCAAGTGTGCCTTTGGAGTCGGCTCGGGAAAATTTTTGGGATTTCTCATTACACATCGAGGGATAGAGGCGAATCCCGAACAGGTGAAGGCAATTACCGAATTACAACCACCCCAGACTATCAAGGAAGTTCAGAGGTTGACAGGGATGACAGCGGCACTCAGGAGATTCATATCCCGAGCTTCGAACAAATGCAGACCTTTCTTCCAGTCCATCAAGGGGATGAAGGAAACGCCTTGGAATCAGGAGAGTGAGAGAGCATTTGCTGATCTAAAGACGTATCTGGCATCTCGTCTTATTTTGTCAACTCCCTCGTCCGAGGAAGGACTTTTCTTGAACTTAGTTGTGTCCGAGCACGCCGTTAGCGCGACATTAATGAGAACAGATGAGGGACAATTAAAACCTATTTACTACGTAAGCAAGATGCTTCTGGACACTGAATCCAGATACACTCCTTTAGAGAAGCTTGCCCTAGCCCTTATTAGTTCGGCACGAAAACTCAGACATTACTTCCAAGCTCATCAAATCACGATGCTCACTGACAAGCCGTTGAGATCATTATTTCTCAAAGCCGACCTTTTCGGACGAGTAGCCAAATGGGCCGTTAAACTCGGGGAGTTTGACGTCCGTTTTGAACCCCGAAAGGCGATAAAGGGCCAAGTAGTCGCCGACTTTATTTTAGAATTTCAGCCGAACAACGGTTTAAGAGAAGACCTTACTAGCGACAAGGAGAATGACCACAATAGCGGGTGGATCCTTTCAGTGGACGGGGCCTCAAATCAAAAAAGTGCTGGGATTGGAATCATTCTTGTAAGTCCCGAAGGATGTACACTGGAGAGAGCGATCTGGCTCGGTTTAAGTGCGTCCAACAATGAAGCAGAATACGAAGCCATGATAGCTGGAGTGAGGTTGGCAATTAAGCTGGGGGCCAGGAAACTCCAAGTATTCTCCAATTCATAGTTAGTTGTAAATCAGATAATAGGGGAGTACACGGCTAAGGACGAAAGGATGATAGCATATCATGCCATTGCAGAAAAGGAACTGAGTAAGATACCCGAGTATTCAGTCTAGCAAGTTTCAAGAGCAATGAAAATGCACGCCGTCGCATTAGCATCACTAGCATCCGCAATCGAGCAAGGCACTGAAAGATCTATCACGGTGGAATATCAAGCCGAACCAAGCATACAGCCGACCAGAGCAGATGAAATATTGTGCAATATCCCCGAACCGAGCTGGATGGATCCAATAATAAGTTTTCTGGAAAATGGTGATTTGCCCGAGGATAAAAGGGAAGCTCACAAATTACGTTTGAAAGCAGCCAAATTCTGGCTATCTCCGAAAGACAAACTCTACCGGCGCTCGTTTGGAGGCCCCTACTTGAAATCTGTACTCCCCGGTGTAATTCCTGACTTTCTGTCTGAAATACACGAAGGAAGTTGCGGAGCTCATACCTGAGGGAGGTCCCTTGCCCACCGAGCTGCTTCGTAAGGATATTGGTGGCCCTATATGTAGAAGGACGCATAATAGTTTGTTCGACGTTGTGAGAAATGTCAAAAAATTACGGCAATCCCGAGAAAGCCATCATGTGAACTCCTTCCCTTGACTAGCCTATGGCCCTTCGCACAGTGGGGACTGGATATCGTCGGACCCCTACCTAGGGCCCTCGGCAACAAGAAGTACCTTCTTGTAGCCAATGATTATTTCACGAAATGGGTTGAGGCCGAGCCATTGGCAAATATCAAAGACACTGATACTCAAAAGTTTATTTGGAAGAACATCATCACGAGGTTTGGCATCCCACATACACTTATCTCTGATAATGGTACTCAGTTTGATAGCGGTCCTTTCAGAACCTTCTGCCAGCAATAAGAAAATTCGGAACCTCAATTCTACACTATCTTACCCACAAAGCAATGGTCAAGTAGAGATCACAAATAAGACAATCTTGGATAGAATTAAGAAGAGACTGGAGGATGCTAAAGGAAGATGGGTGGAAGAATTCCCAAGTGTTTTATGGACGTACCGAACAACGCCACGAAGGTCCACAAGAGAAACACCCTTCGCATTAACGTATGGGATGGAGGCTGTCATACCTTTAGAGGTCGGATTACCTACCTTGAGGACCGAACTGGTAGAAATCAGTACTAATCATGCCGTCATCTCTCGAGATCTTGACCTAGCCGCAGAGAAGAGAGAATAGGCCGCTATAAGAATGACCTCGTATTGCCACCAGATGTCCCGAGCTTAGAACAAGCATATAAACCCTCGACCTTTCGGGATAGGGGACCTGGTCCTCAGGCGTGTATTGGGATCAAACAAGAACCCGATCCATGGGAAGCTCGAAGCGAACTGGGAAGGTCCCTACAGAGAAGCTAGAGTTGGGGGCAACAGATATTATAAAGACCATCGACGTCCGGGCAGTACCTCGCCCCTGGAACGTTGCAAACCTTAGGAAATTTTATTTCTAGGGGGCCTATTTTACATAGAACTCTGAAGTACCTTCGGAAATCTAAAGGGTATCCCTTGGAATATTCATGTATTTACTGTCAAATCATCAATAAAAATCCTTGAATTCCATTTTGTGGTTCCTCACTTGTCAACGTCCTACAACTAAGGCAGGGAGGCAAGGTTTCTGCGGTATTGTTTTCCCCGGCAATGGCGCCAAAATGATTGATTAAAAATAGTGTCGTTCCCTACCTCTCAACACCACCCTCAAATGTGTATGGCTTATGTGTGAAGGGAGTGTCACTCTCCCTCGGGATGATACAAGAGATAGGAAACAACGGATGTGAATGGTGGGAAATGGAAGAACAAAATATGTGTGAAATGAAATGTGGAATGTGCACAAAAGTGCTCTACAATCGCAAGGAGTCTTTCGTTGTCGGTGTTTTACTTGGAAAGTATTCCAAGGTCGTATCCTCAGGGAAGGAAAGGGAGGTTTGTGAAAGTGATTTTGCAAAAGTGAAAAGAAAGTGTAAAATCTTGTATTTGAGTTTTGTGTTTAGTTTGTAAATGAAAATGCAAGAAAACAAGTATTGGCTAATCCAAAGGATTCATTCCAATGGGAATACCAAATTAACTCAAAGCCTTCCTCCGATTGAGCATGAATGAACGATTGATTCGGGGGAAGCTAGGGACGAGATTGGTGAGTATCTAAGTATAACCCGTGACTAGGCCTACGGGATATCAAAGGCTCACCAACTCATCCACTCTCAACCCCGTCAAACAGAATCATTTGACTCAAAAGGGAGGAATGAAGAAGAGTTAAAATGGAATCCCCAAGAGGAGGTCTTCTCTTGGATCAACCAACTTAAATCTTAACTACTCATATTAAAAACAAGACATTCATAATGTAAAGTGACAAGGATGAAATGGAGATTAAAACTTAACTAAATGCAAGAAATCTTAAACTAAGAAGAGAAATCAACAATACCCATTTTAAGCTAGAAATGAAGAAAAACTTAATACAACAATGGTGAAAGCTACAGTAGAGGATTAAACTAGAAATGAACTTGCAATAAATAACATTAAAGACTTTAAACAAAGTTTAGAAGATCCTTACAAGAGACTACAAGACATTGGAATGAAGAAAATGCAAAAATATAAACTTTTAGCACTATTCATCTTCTTCTTCCTTGAACTACTCCTAAGCTTAGGTAGCCACCCTCTCTAATGTTGAAATATGCTGAGATATATGGAGTGTGTGTGATTCATTTTCGTGCATGATGGTCCCCAAGGTGTAAGATCAGGCCTTCCCATCCATAGGGGCTGAGTGACGGCTCTTGACAAGATAGCCTGCAACCCCATGTGCAGCCCACTTCACTCCCATGCTTCATTAATACCAAGCCTCCAAAAGTCCAAGGGCAGGTGTACTATGTTGTGGGCGTGTCAGAAGAGTGGGGGATAAGCGTTGGTGGGACCCTCAAAGCAGGAAGTCTGAGTAGCAGAAGGAGGAGTAGAACGACAGACTCTACTGGTAGGGTCTACCGGTAGGGTTTACTCCAGTAGCTTAACCCTACCGGTAGTGTCTACCGGTAGGTTACTCTACCGATAGGGTCTATCGGTAGGGTTTCTGCTGTATTGTTTTCCTGTTTCTGGTTTCCTAATTTCTTCACTCTAAAGCTCACCGCAAGCACCTCCAATCATCACAAGCAACTTAGGAAAAACCATAAGAAGCCTCTTCTAACACATTTAATTTGCAAACACGAAAAATCAAAGTTAAGACTTCCAATGGCATAACTCCTGTGATTTAATCTTCAAAAGCAACCAAGATGAGATGATTAGCACCTAAAAATATATAAAGTTTTGTGCTAATCACACCCCCTAACTTAAGCTTTGCTAGTCCCTAGCAAACAAAATGTAAAAGCAAGAAGACAAAAATAAACCTATACTAATTCCGATATTGCATTTAGTACATGCAACAAGCCTTTAAACCCCTAGGTGATCCCTAGTGGACGAGTTTTATCTCGTGAAGGTTTCCATTGAAGACACCTACAAACTTATTTTCCTAGTATCTAATATTTAAAATATATTCCCTTATCCTAACTAGCAATGGGATTTCAAAAACAACTTGATCCGAACACCCAAACAAATCACACATAAGACATATCATAGCCGTAAATGCTATTCTAGAGTATCCACGTACACATTCATTTTCAAACTCGTGTGTGTGTGTGAAATAAACATGTAATTTAAGCATTTACACAACGGAATTCACATTCACTTTGGCTATCCAAATTAAGTTTTGATGCAAAACTCACTAAGTGTGTCTCTCACAATTGAATCACTCAATGATTATCATGGCATGCATTCCATGTGTATATGTGAGATGGAATCTTGTGCACAAAACAAAGTAAGCTCACATATAATCCAAAAATGAAGTATGCATAGAAATGAAACAACCTTGGCATAATCTCATGAAAGGAATGCTAGGGCATTAGATAGCAAAATCAACTCCTCTTTTTCTTTAAAAGTATGCATC
>CM042199.1:23405609-23416715 GCA_023539305.1 Ilex asprella | reverse complement strand
GGTAGGGTTTCTGTTGTATTGTTTTCCTGTTTCTGATTTCCTAATTTCTTCACTCTAAAGCTCACCGCAAGCCATCAGTTCACCTCCAATCATCACAAGCAACTTAGGAAAAACCATAAGAAGCCTCTTCTAACACATTTAATCTGCAAACACGAAAAATCAAAGTTAAGACTTCCAATGGCATAACTCCTGTGATTTAATCTTCAAAAGCAACCAAGATGAGATGATTAGCACCTAAAAATATATTAAGTTTTGTACTAATCAGTGGTTCCTCACTTGTCAACGTCCTACTGCTAAGGCAGGGAGGCAAAAATCCTGATAGAAGCCAAGAGCTTAAATCCGGCGCAGCCACCCGATCTAACCCAAGCCTTCGGCTAGGCACGACGGTGTAAGCCAGTTAGGAATGGGTTAGAGTCCAGTTAAATTGGCGGGTTGGTGCATAGTAAAAATACTTAGTCCACAAAAAGACTAAATAAACCTACCGAACCGAGTAGACCTCCCTACTTTTTATCAGCCTGTGAAGAGGGGCCGAAGAAAGGGCAAAATCTCATAGCGTTGGAATCTCACAAGTGAAAGCAATGAAATTTCTCAAGTATAAAAAGGTTCCTATATATCAACCGAGCTCTAAAGTAAGGCCGAACAAGGGGCCTAAACTCCATGTCTTATAAAGACATCTGATTTAGAAGCCGAGCTCACTTAAGATGGGCCTAGTTTTTATATGGATCGAGCTCACGAGTTAACTACATACTTCCTAAAGTATTAAGAACAAGTGCGATTTTCTTGTGCAAGGCACTAAGTGAAAGATTGCAATGAAAGTAAAGTGATCGTCATTCAAAACAAATTTTACAAAGCATCACACAAAAAAAGTTATCACATCTGTTCCATTAGAAAAAGTTAAAAAGATAAAAGGAACTGTTCTTAGGGAGCAAGTGGCTGAGAGGAACTAGGAAGAGAGTTCCTTGAGTAGAGATCAGAGGATCGAGGCACTCCAGCCATGACTAAGGCAGACAGCCAACCCTTGCTGAATAAGACTTCTTCGATCTTGGGGAGTTACAGCTCCAAGTCTTCCTCCGCCTTCTCCAGACCTTCATTATAAGCAGCATCTTCCCTTTCCTTGGCCTCGAATTTATACTGATCATACTCTTCGAGAAGGTTCGAGTACTCAAGCTAAGATTGGGTAAGCTCCATGTTGGCTTCATGCTCGGACTCTTTCAACTGCCCAACTTCGGAAGAAAACTTCTTGTTCTCTTCAAACAGGCTTTGGTTTTGAGCCTGGAGAACCTTCACTTCTTCACAAAGCTTGGCATACTCCTCATCAGTACTTTCCTTTTTTGCTAAGGCAGAAGCTCGGGCGTGGATGGCGTCCTTCATCGCCTTATCTTTTCGGGCAATCCGAGCTCCGACCTCGTGAACTTTTTGCAAACCCTTGAGAGAAAAGATGGGATCAAATAGAAAAATTATTTAAAAGAAGGATTGGAAGAAAAAAAAAGTTCAAAAAGGAGAAAGCGACTTACCAAGACCATGTGTTAGATTGCTTGACTAGAAACTTCGTCATTAGTCAAAGCCTTGTTCATCGCCAGATCTCGGGGAAGTATCACTCCCCTAGCCACTCCAACTGCCACATTGAAGTCTTCTATGGTAGAATCCTTTGCTGTTATCTCTCTCCTTTTTGCCCGAAGAACTGGTCGAAAAGGAGTAGTGGACGGATGAGGGGATGTGCTTAGCTTAGACTCTGAAATCCTTCGCCTTTTTGGAGCTGGATCTTCAGCAAGCTCAAAATAGAATCGTCTTCAGGCACTAAAGGCTCATTTGAAGGGGGATTAAACTCAAAAGAAATTGAAGTGTCCAAGTTTTTCGGCTCACATGGCCGTTCGTCATTTAGCACGTCGGCTCCGGTTTCAACCGCCCCAGCAGGAACCTCGACCGAAGGCTCTACGTCAACAACAATAGGGTGCTTGGGTGTTATCTCCAATAACTCAGTAGCCGGGCTCGGGTCAACGGTCGCTAAGAAGTCCAAAAAATTCTTCACCGTCCTACGACCCAAAGCCACTAAAGAAGCCCTCTTCTTTCCTCGAGGCGTCTTTTCCCGAACTTCTTGGATGGCGTCCCGATCTGCAGCCAAAGTAGCGTTGGGACGGCTCGGAATGGCGATGAACGACGTATAGCTCAGAGTATACCTGAGCAATGTATGGGCGGCTCGGCAGAAGAATGATTCATTAAAACTCCACACTTTCTGAAGTTGATCCAGCTTAACTGAAGATTCTGGGACTTTGCCCTTGACTGTTTCGCCTATGAAGAGGAGAACCCAAGTTAAAAAAAAAAAAAGAGAAAAGAGAAAAGGTTATCAGATGACAACGCATCAAATACCTGGTGTGCCTTCTTCATATGGACAGCGATAGAATGGAACAGCACTAGCAACATACTCCCAATTTTCAGAAATGAAAACAATGTCGTTTTCATGGCCTTTGTTGGTGTCTGGAAGATGTGTGACCAAATAGCGGTCTTTCTTCCTCACCGATAAGTAGTAACTCAGGTTCAGAATCATGTTCAGAGAACATACCCCCATGACGATTCGGAAGAAGTTCAGACAACATTAGAGGGGACAAAGTTTGGCAGCAGAGAGCACCCATAACAGAAAAGGGTCGAAAGGGAATCGTACTCCTCCCTCAGTAATTGCACGGGTTGGGACAGGGATTGACTCTCTGGTGCCTATCAGGGGTTCCTCCTTCCCAGTAACCCTAACATCGACGTCGTTAGGGATGTTGTACTTGATTTTGAAGGCGGGGACCTCTGAGGGAGTAAGGGGAGCCATTGATGGGTTAGAAAGAAAAGGGACGAAGTACAGAAGAAGGAGTTCAACAGAGAGCGAAAGCTTGAGGAACAGCAAAATTTTGTAGAAATTGAGGTCAAGTAAACTGGCAAGACTCTCAGGAAAAACGTTTTGTAAGGAAGACGAAGTTCAAAAGACAAAATATAATGCTCTGAATCTGCCATCAAAATGAGGTGGATATCACAAAGTACGAAGCAATAATGATTAGAAAAGCAAGAAAACGACTGACAAAAAGACAAACGTCTGACAAACGCTTTTCTGGCGGCAAATGAAGGGGTTAACCCCTATTATTACACGTGGTCTAGCATTAATTGGACTCACGTGATATTGAGAAGACTTGGCACGTGACCGAAGATTTGAAGTCTTTTGCCAGTCCTGTTATCCGAACCGACCTAGTCAGTAGTTTGGTAAGATCAGCAGCAAATCGGTTCTCTTTGTTATCAGGCTCGAACGTCTGCGGAGAAAAACAAGACAAGAGCTCGGTTGGTACCGAGCTCACTTCTAAAAATGTATTTGGCGAAGCAAAAGAAGAGCTCAGTTTGTACCAAACTGAGGTAATTAACATATTTGACACATTGGATATGTTCGGCATTCATTGCCCGAGCTGTTTCAAACGGTATACAAAAGGATAAAGAATCGCCTAGAATTTAAGCAATTAAATAAATGAAAGAGACGAAATCAAAGATACCCAGAGAGATTGTAGGAGGAATATCAGTAACCTTCCAAACTCGAATACTGAATGAAAGGAAGGTGTGCCACCTTGCATCCAAATCTACGAAAACCCTAGTGAGATAATGATATATAAAAAGAAGAAGAGACAAAGGTGAAAGGTATGCAGAAACGCTCCTTGTCTTCAAATAATTCTTCTTGATCCAATACTGACTTAAGCATCGGAGTGCCTTCGATCGTAGCACTTCGATTTTGGGCAGTTTGTTCATTTTTGCAGGAAGAGGATTGGGAGAAAGCTCAGAACTCTTTTCCAGAGATCATATTGAAAATCGAGTGTTTGAGGTAACGTCTGCTTCATGCCTCAACAATTTTATAATCTCTTGAAGGGTTCATAGGGATAAAAACAATTCTGCAACTCCATCTTCTTTTTTCTCCTTATTCGTCCTTCTTCTTTGCCTGAGTTTTTATTTTATTTTATTTATGAATTTTTAAGGCTCAGTGGGTAGCCAGTAAACAGTGAAAGACTTGATCAACGATTGGAAGTTCTTCGTTACATTTATAGGGATAAAAAACTCTGCAACTTCTTCTTCTTCTTCTTCTTCTTCTTCGTTTAAGTTTTTTTTTTTGGTAAGACTTAGTGGGTATTCGCTAAAAAGTGAAAAACTTGATCAACACCAAATTCTTCATTGCACATTTACAATAAATTTTATTTTTTCGATACCATATTGAAAAGTGTGTAGTCGGTATCATACAAGACCCACGAGAGCGTAATAAATCTTGCGCATCCCACTTGACGCCGCTAAAACGGTAGACGTGTATGTCTGGCGCAGGAGAAGGGAATGGAGACGCAAGAGGAGTCAGCTAGATGGGAAGACCGGGCAGTTATTCTTCTTTGAACCAGACGGGATGACAAAATGGATTATCATTTTACTTCTTCATGCAACGGACAAGCCAGCATTACCAGCTGTGATCATCGTTATCAACCATGCGTTTCCTCCCCTCGAGTTCACTTGCCTCACTCGTCGAATCGGCATTGTCGTCTCGCTCCTCCGTCCTTGGTCGAGCCACCCATGCCCGGATCGTCAAGACCCTGGACGCCACACTCCCTTCCTTTCTTTCCAACCACCTTGTCAACATGTATTCCAAGTTCGACCTTCCCAAGTCAGCTCAACTTGTACTCTCACTGGCCCCCAACCGCTCTGTTGTCACCTGGACCGCCCTAATCTCTGGGTCTGTCCAAAATGGACATTTCTCCTATGCCCTCCTCCAATTCTCTTACATGCGCCGTGATTGCATCCAACCTAACGACTTCACTTTCCCTTGCGCGTTCAAAGCCTCGGGTTCGCTCCGGTTGCCAGTTACGGGCCAACAACTTCACGCATTGGCAGTAAAAGCTGGTCAAATACAGGACGTCTTTGTGGGGTGTAGCGCTTTTGATATGTACTGTAAGACAGGTCTTAGGGAGCACGCAAGTAAGATGTTTGATGAAATGCCTGATAGAAATACTGCGACGTGGAATGCGTATATATCCAATTTGGTGCTCGATGGGCGACCTAAAAATGCAATTTATGGATTTGTTGAGTTTCGGCGTATTGGTGGGGAACCCAATTCCATAACGTTGTGTGCCTTTTTAAATGCATGCTCGGACGCTTTGTATTTTTCTCTTGGGCGACAGTTACATGGTTTTGTGTTTCGCAGTGGGTCCGAGGCAGATGTCTCGGTTGCGAATGGGTTGATTGATTTTTATGGTAAATGTCAAGAGATTAGTTCCGTTGAGTTAGTTTTTGGGGGAATTCTGACTCCCAATGATGTTTCATGGTGTTCAATGGTGTCTGCATATAAGCAAAATGATATGGGAATGGAGGCTTTCACAGCATTCTTGCAGGCTAGGAAAGAAAATCTTGAACCAACAGATTTCATGGTCTCGAGTGTTCTTAGTGCTTGTGCGGGGTTGGCAGTACTAGACTTGAGCAGGTCAGTCCATGCTCTTGCTGTGAAGGCTTGTGTTGAGGGGAGTATTTTTGTGGGGAGTGCACTTGTTGACATGTATGGAAAATGTGGAAGTATAGAGGATTGCGAAAGAGCATTTCATGAGATGCCTGAGAGGAATTTGATTACTTGGAATGCGTTGGTTGGTGGCTACTCTCATCAAGGGCATGCTGACATGGCATTGGACTCGTTCAAGGAGATGACATGTGGCAGGCTTGATGTGGTACCAAATTATGTTACCCTGGTGTGCGTGTTGTCAGCTTGTAGTAGGGCCGGGGCAGTGAAAGTAGGCATGGGTATTTTTGAGTCAATGAGAGGGAAGTTTGGAATTGAACCAGGGGCGGAGCATTATGCATGTGTTGTAGACATGCTAGGGCGAGCTGGACTGGTAGAGCTTGCTTATCAGTTTTTAGATAGAATGCCTATTCCTCCAACAGTTTCAGTTTGGGGGGCTCTTTTAGGGGCTTGTAGAGTGCATGGGAGGCCAGAATTGGGGAAGATTGCAGCTGACAACTTATTTAAACTTGATCCGCAAGACTCTGGCAACCATGTACTGCTTTCAAATATGTTTGCAGCTGCTGGCCGGTAAGTTTACTTGTGAAACTAGAGTTCAACATCTGTAGCATCATAGTAAAAGTTTAAGAAGCTCTACAAGCTAGTTTTTCTTCTTTTAAACCCACCGACTCCATTTATGGATTTCAACTTGTTGGGATTTGTCGAATTGATTTCCACCAGCTGATTGTTTATTTTTACTTATTGGTTAACTACTCCAAAAACTAGCATATTCTTACATTTTATAGACTAACCTTGTTATTATATACCACGTCATCTGCTGCCAATCATTTTATCTGCATTTACTGATTTTTAATCTTCAATTTGATTGACTAATGAAAAGTATGGAATCATAACTTTGATATGGAAGACCTGGATGCTGTAATATCACGGAAAACTCTAAGGTCGTTGTAATTACCTCCTGTACCTGGGTGTGCTGCACATGCATTAATCATATCCACCATTCAGAATTATCACATAGATGAAGGTTGTGGGGATCCGAATTATCACATATCCACCAAAGATGTAAGCCCCTTCTTTTTAACTAATAATTTTGACAATTAATGCAGGTGGGAAGAGGCCAACCTTGTGAGGAAGGAGATGAAGGATGTGGGGATCAAGAAGGGTGCAGGGTTCAGTTGGATCTCTGTAAAAAATGTAATCCATGTCTTCCAAGCAAAGGACACCTCTCACGATAGGAATTCTGAGATTCAGGCAATGCTAGCTAAGCTAAAAAGAGATATGGAGGCAGCTGGCTACATTCCTGATACCAATTTTTCTCTCTATGATTTAGAAGTGGAAGAGAAAGAATCTGAAGTTTGGTACCACAGCGAGAAGATTGCGCTTGCCTTTGGCCTCATTGTCGTATCTCCCGGAGTCCCTATAAGAATAACCAAAAATCTTAGGGTCTGTGTGGATTGCCATAGTGCGATTAAATTTATTTCAGGCATCGTCGGCAGAGAAATTGTTGTAAGAGATAGCAATAGGTTTCATCATTTTAGGGATAATAAATGCTCATGTGGGGATTATTGGTGATCTTCGTTACGTGAGATATCTTTTACAATTTTACACAGGCTGGGTAGCTTTCCCTCTAAAATATTTCTAAGATTTGAACATGATTATATTTTTAATTTATCTATGGAGGATGAAGGTGAAAGTTTTATTGGGTGCAAATAATAATTTCTATTAAATCAATAAACTAGATATCTCACGTAACGAAGAAAATAAAATTTATATACACTCTTACAACCACCCCTCCCCTCAAACTCCGGAGGGTATCGAGAGTTTGTCAAATAAGAATCGAAAACAAGATGAAGTGTGAGACTTGGTAAAAAAATCTGCAAGTGGTAAGGAAGAAGATACTAACCGTAAAGTAATAGTGCTCAACTAAAGATGCTGACAAACAAAATGACAATCAATTTTAATATGTTTCGTGTGCTTACGAAATATTGAATTATGAGCAATTTGGATAGCATTTTTATTGTCACAGTATAGAGGAGTAAGAGAGGATAGAACAACTCTCATATCAGCTAAAAGCCAATGAAGCCAAACTATCTCCGCAGTGGTGTGTGTCATAGCACGATACTTAGCCTCAACAGTAGAACGAGCAATAATTGATTGTTTTTTTACTTTTCAAAGAAATAAGAGAATCGTCCAAAAAAATACAAGAACAGTGGTAGATTTGCGATTAGTACTATCCCCCGCCCAATTAGCATCAGCATAGGTATGTAAAGTCAGAGAGGAGGTTGATGACAATAATAAGCTCTGAAATTTAGTGCCATGTACATATCACAAACTACGAAGTAAGGCAATTCAATGAGTAGTACGATGAGCAGAGACAAATTGACTAACAATATGAACTACATATGCAATATCTGGGCGAGTAGTGGTAAGATAAATCAAACAACCAACCAATTCACGATACAATGTAGGATCATCAAGAAGAACACCCTCAGAACTTGAGAATTTGGCATTTAATTCGATAGGAGTAGCAACGATCTTATCATCTGTTAAGTTGCTGTGGTGAATAAGTTCATTGACATACTTAGATTGGGATAAAAGGTAGCCTTTAGGAGAAGAAGCAACCTTAATACCCAAGAAATAGTGTAGAGGACCCAAATCATTCATCTCAAACTCAAATAAAAGATGGTGCTTCACTTTATCAATAGTAAAAATATCAAGACCAGTGATAATCATAGCATCCACATACAATAAGAGAAGAACTAATCCATGGGTAGAACGACGAACAAATAAAGCAGGATCATGACCATTAGAAATAAAACCAATCTGAGTAATAACAAATTGAAAACGTTCATACCATGCTTTGAGGGCTTGCTTTAGACCATAGAGAGCTCGACGCTAGTGACAGACATAACAAGTAGGATGAAAAAGACAAGGAGTTGGGCACATATAAACCTCTTCATTGAGATATCCATTCAAAAATGCATTTTTAACTTCAAGTTGAAATAGAGGCCATCATTCAAGAAGAACCATTGCGAGTGTGAATAGGATACCGTTGTTCAGGTTGAGCAGAGTCCATTGGATCATAGTTGGGCCCGTTAAAGCTGATGCTCACACAATGTAGAAGATGCAATTTTTTTTTTTTTTGAGAATAGACCAAAAGGATAAGGAGAGGTAATTGAAGATTCAGAAGAAGACGATAAAGAAGAACCATTGATTGAAGAAGGAAGATAAAAAACATCAAGAGAGGGGATAAACTCTTCATAAGACTCATCCAAGGGAAAAAGGTCAATATGCACAAGTTCATCCCTTGAAATAGGAGCTATTTGAGAAGGAATCGAGAACTATGGAATACGCTCAAGAAAAAACAACATGCCGAGAGACATACAACTTTTTAGACACATGATCATAACACTGATATCCCTTTTGATTAATACTATACCCCAAGAAAACACATAAAACAGAATGAGCACTTAATTTATTTTGCTCACACTTAGGAAGAAGAACAAAAAAGGCTGAACCAAAGACACAAAGAAGAAAGTAATTGGGAAGTTTCCCAAACAGTTTTTCATAAGGAGAAACACCTGATAGAAGTGGGGTGGGCATACGATTTAATAAATAAACCACTATAAGAATAGCTTCACCACAAAAGACAGAGGGAACAAATGTAAAAAGAAAGAAAGCACGAGCAGTTTCAAGGACATGTCTATGCTTACGTTTAGCAACACCATTTTGTTCAGGGGTACCTGAGCAAAATGAATGATGTATAGTGTCAGATGCATCTAGGAAGTCAGTGAAGTCTTTCAACCAATATTCGCCACCCATTAGAACGAATAACTTTTATATCAGTAGAAAATTGAGTGTGAATCATAAAATGAAAATTGTGGTAAATTTGAGAAAAAACAGATTTATGTGCCATCAAATATACCCAACAATAACGACTATAATCCTTAATAAAATAAACATAATATGTAGAGCCACCTTTAGTGGAAATAGCAGAATGTCCCCATACATCAGTATGAATAAGAGAAAAAGGTGAAGTCGACAAAGAAGCATTTTTATTAAAGGTAAAGCAGACATCTTGGCAAGTTTACATCCCCTACGAGCAAAGATGTCACTTGGAGATACATTGACCAAAATACTACAGGAAATTAAATCTTTAGATGCTCACTAGACAAATGACCTAACCTAGAACGCCACAAATAAAATTGGGATGAATTATTTTGTAGACAAAAGGAAGACAACTTGGGAGAATTAGATTCTAGAGGAATATGTAAGTGCTCTAGAATGTATAAGTCACCAACTCTATGCCCGGTCCCAATCTGGTTCTTAGACTTGTAATCTTGAACAACACAACCATAAGAAGAAAACACAACATCAAATCCTGAATCAGAGAGTTGACTAATCGATAATAGACTAATAGATAACTGTGGAACATAAAAAACATTTAGGATAGAAAGAGAGGAGAATAAAGAGGGAATAATAGATACAACAAAAGTAACTTGCAATGGAGAACCATTAGTTGTAACAATATTTATAGGAGAAGAGGGTGAGACACAATTACTAAGAGAAGAAAGATTAGGAGTCATATAATGTGAGGTACCTGAATCAATATCCAAGTGGAAGGTGATATACCTAAGATATGCAAACCAATCAAACCCGAATGAATGGTGGACATAGCAGAGGCATGAGACTAATATGTAGTGGAAGTAACAAGCATTTACTATAGTTGCTTAATCATCGACTGAAAAACACTAGGATAAATAGTAGTGGGATCAGATGTAGAAGTTGGCAGTGTTGCAGGAGGGCAAACAAAAGCCTGAGAGAATGGCCGATGAGTATAAGCCTGCCCTTTATGAAGTTTGGGACAAAAAGTTTTCAAGTGCCCTTTTGGACGGCAAAAGCTGCATTCATCAATCACAACACGTGATTTTGGTTTTCCTGTAACCTGTACAAGCTGTGCAGATGGCGTAGGCAATGATAGAGGTTCATAACAAACACTGACTAAAAAGAAGTGACCACATGAGCTACCTTAAATCGAGTCTCTTCAACAATAAGTTCCTGAATAGCTCCATCAACTACGGGTAATGGGGTGTGATGAAAAATAGAACCATGAAAAGGCTGAAATTGGTCTCTAAGAGCCATAACAAAATTGGACTAGCCTTTGTTTCTCCCTAAAGTTCACATAACTATCTTGTGCATGTAATTCTGTGACACCCCAAAATCCGGGGGTCTGTTGATTTCCCATCAACCCGCGGAATGCCCGTGTATACCGAAGAACTCGATAACACACCATTATGCTCCATTTACCAGCGTCCTTAATTTAACAAAAATTCGGGCAGAGTCTCCTTTGTATAGAGAACTCTACCCAAAACACAACCTCTGCAATTTTAAAATCATATGACCCATCCAAGGTCCAATATAAACCACTGACCACACTGGGTCCATTAATCCATACTTTTGACGCCCCCAAAACTGGAATTCCTATGTCAACGTATTAAATGTGACATGACGTATAAAAGTGTAACATGACCATATAAAAGTGAACACTACCATATAAAAGTGTTACATGGTGTATAAAAGTGTAACACTAAAAGTGTAACACC
>CM042199.1:23393464-23405509 GCA_023539305.1 Ilex asprella | reverse complement strand
CATATATTTTGTTCATCCATTTCCCACCATTCACAATTCGTTGTCGCTAATCTCTAGCATCATCCCGAGGGAGAGTGACACTCCCTTAGTCCTACAAGCCATACACACATTTGAGGGTGGTGTTGAGAGGTAGGGAACGACACTATTTTCAACCTTGGTTTTTGTAAAACTTTTGTTAAAACTATATTTTTGGCATGTAATATACGTAAAAGAATTGTAATCGAACTTATATGAACTACTTTTAATATAACCTTGTATGTTTTTATATGAGTATGGATAAATGGATCGGTGTGGTCAATGTTTACTCATAAATAGACTCAGTGAGGTCAATGTTGTATATTGGACCTCGGATGGGTCATGTGATTGTATATTGCACAGGTTATATTTTGGGTAGAGCTTCCTATATAAAGGAGACTTTGCCTAAATTTTGTTAAATTATGGTCCCTCATAAATGGGGCATAATGGCGTGATATCGAATTATATGATATCCACGGGTATTCTGCGGGTCGATGGGTGATCAACGGACCCTCGAATTTTTGGGTGTCACATAACTCATCCAAGTCATTAGTGTAGGGACACTGAAACAGGTGTATGGGTGCTTGTTAGAGAACAAGTACACTAAACGTGACCATTAACTAACATTGGATTTTTCATTTGGAGTTTTACATACCTGCCAACGTTAAAACCTAAAGTTATAGTTATGCAACTGATCCTTAAACTTGAGACACCATGATTGTCTTGTGCATGGACTTCTATGCTTTAACTGTACAACAAATTCATATACTAACTATGTAACTTGGGTATGTATTGTTGGACATAGTTAGACATCCATGGAGATTTATGAGTGTACAACATAGAATCTATCATAGAATGTCCTATGTGATCTTCTGTGATATGACTCAAATAGTCCTTGGCCAAGGCAGAATGACAATTAAAAAAGAGTTTCTAATTGATCATTAAAAGTCATAGTTCTAAGATCGAATACATAAGATTGAATTAGGGGTCTGATAGTAATTCCACGCCCTAGCAATTCAATTGGGACATTGTCTAATAGAAGGATTGAATAGCATGACAACTATAAACTGAATGGGTTCTTTACCTACTTCGTGCTATCCAAAGGTTGATCATGCTATGTTGCTAGGTGTTACTCATGATTAGTAGAAGCTCAAAGAATGAAATTAAACTAAATATATTAATTGTTCTTCATAAAGGGAGAATTAGAAGAGTTCTAATTCAAACAAAATTAGAAAGAGTTCTAATTTGATATGCTACTTGTAGTTAGTATCGAATGCCTACAATTGGATATGCTTGAACCTATAGGGTCACACACAATATAATTGATCGGAAACTAAAGGATAAAAGAGAGACAACCAATTAAGAGTTAATTCGGGTGAAAACCTAATTAAGAGTTAATTAGGGACTTTATTACAATTAATGTTAATAAAGAGGTTAATGTAATTATGAGATAATCTAGGATTAGAATCTTTAAAGATCTTTAAATACCTTTATGTGGGAGGTGGATATTGATGACATAACAACTCTCTTTCTAGCACAAGAAGAGCAACCCTCATTCTCTTTCTCTACTAGTTTTATCAACAGCTAAAGTAGATCCTTTAAGTATGTCCATTTGTGTGGATACCGATAGAGGCCAAACGTTTGCGAGGCTTGGGGTAAAGATCAAATTTAGATTTGAAGATTTAAGAATGCTTGAAGATTTAAGGCCAGATCGGGTTTTTGAGAATGCTAGAAGGTTGCTAAAGACACTCTTCAAGAGGTAACTCTTAATATTCTCTATAGATCTAAAGTTTCTCGGTTTGTATTAAACATGAATAGATCTTGGTATGAGGAATCAAATTACTATTATTTTTAAATTCTGATGCACTTATTATATGATTCATTTCAGTGTTATCAGAGCCATTATTCATGATTTAATACTAACTTGACGTGATTATTGTTATAGAATGTTAATGGGATTAACCGATAAATATTAGGGATTGCATAATTTACATGATTCATATTATTTTGTATAAGTGTTCTTGTAACGCCCCAAAATATATCCTGGACGGCATTACATTCAATCACCATTCATACCATGAGAGCACTAAGATAAACCATCAATAAAAAGACTTCCTAACAATATTTCATAACATTTACATCAATATCCCAAAAGAATATGCTATCTTTGGCCTTTACATTCCCAATGAAAATTTACTATTATAGCGTAGCGGAAATTACAAAAGGAATCTAGACTATACAGTGTTTCCAAAGTAGTATTATAGTCTAGAACAAAAGAAGCTACGACTCTACATATCCAGCTCGGGATCTAGGTTCCCCTCGAGTGGAGCCTCCCAATGTCCCGGCTCGTTGATGTCGAGATCCTCCTCTAGCACCACATCTGAAAAATGTAATATGTAGGGGGTGAGCATGAAGCTCTGTAGCCACATTTCTCCCAAACTCAAACAAGGTTTTAAAAAAATATAGAAAACGGTTGGTCTCATTTCACAAGTAACATATATAACATTTGAAATAAAACAGGGGCATTTTAAAAGAGATCTCAAGTTTAGACATTAGCAATAATTAAATAAAAGAAAAAAAATGAGTTTAACAATAGTAACCAATATTCCAACTTAGGCTATTTAGAAAAAGGGCTTCTCCCCCATGCATTGTCCCATACCAATGCATCGGCAAGAACGACCCAACTCATAATTTCACGTATTTTCGGTTCATCCCCGTACCATGTATGATGCTTGTTTCCCATGAATCTACCCAATGATTATACCTAGTCCACCAATAACAATCACAATCACAAGCACTTTAGGAAAGGGCGTCTACCATCCCAATGGCAGTGACGAGTCCCTTCCTAGGAAAAGTATACTATCCCATGTTCAAACTCCAGTGAACGATAATGGTTTCATTACCAAATGACAACCCACTACAAGTGCTAGGAAACCATCTCACCCCCACTAGGGTAGACTAACCTCTAACACTCTACGGCATCTCTCGAAGTTAATCCAAGTCCATCATAACAACCATACAATGAGAAAACCAAGAATATGCTCAATTCACATCAATTTCACCAACATAGTAAAATTCCCATTTTTTCTCACATGTGTCATATAATCGAATAATCCAAGAAAATATGCAAGAGATCATAATATATATTATTTTGTGGTACAATATTCAACACTAAATTTTTGAAATCAAAGACAGAATGAATTAGGAGGAAACCCCCTTTTTCTTGAAACTAGGGTTTTTGAAGGTAAAATAGAACCTTGGGTGGTTACCCACTTTTCATATTATTTCAAACATAGCATTTATTACAACTAGAATTAGATTCATGCATTACATATCATATATAGGTGATAGAGAGTGAAAGACATACATATATATATATATATATATACAAGCCCTAGTCTCAATGTGAGAGAATGAGAGAAAATCTCCTACCTTGAATCCAAGAGTTTTAAGCTAACTCAATCTCCAAAGATCTCCTTCTTGTCTTCTCTTAGGGTTCCAAGAGGTATGGGTAAAGGTGTAGAAAAAGAGAGGAGAAGAATGATGTTCTTGAGAAATTTTGGTTTTGATTTCTATGGGGTGTAATTCTATCTTGATCTATGTGTTTTGATCTTCATCTCTTTCTCTCCCAAGCTATCTAGGGTTTAGAATGGTGTATGAACGACTAAGGAGGTGGCCTAAAGTATTTATAGGCCCAAAAATTGGACCAAGATCAGGATTTTAAACATTCAGATTTTTATTGGGTGTACCGGTACCCAGTACCGGTACTAAAAACCTTCTGGAATCGAGGTACCGGTACTATTCAGCAGACAGATTTTTCCTCCACCTTTCAAGGCAGTTTTAACCCATTTTGAGGTCGAATTAGAAAATTTTCATGAGATACACTTTTATAGCCCTAGATGTCTACTATCTGCTGCCAAAATTTTAGATCAATGAGATATAAGGATAAACAGTTCTGGCCAAAATACTAAGAGGTGTCCAAAATATTTTATACCCGAAATTTACGTAATTTGTGTTTTTATTCCGGAGAACTTCCAAGCTTCCAATGCACCTTATATTACCTCTTCCAAGTTTTTTCGACCTTCCGGATTCAATGGAAACATTATTTTGACGTAAAAACATTTAGAAACTTATCTAATAACTATTTCCAATCTCAAACGCCTTTAAAACTTAAACTTCCCAAATCCATGTGTCTCCCAATTATTCATTTCTAATGTTTTAACCTATGTGATTCATTCTTACATCATTATACATATCCTCATTTTCACAATAATTATCTATCATATAATTATATACATATATAAAAGAAAATGCGGGGTGTTACAGTTCTACAAAATAAATTCTGATTTTTTTTCATATGTTTAATATGAGATATTAATCGATCCATATATTTGAAATTATTTTAAAATTACATTTTAAAATCGAAGAAACGTAGTTGCAAAAGTAGCAACTAGTTTTCCTTCAAACAAGTTTGGTTTGAGATTAAACTAAGGGTGGAATGAGTTAGATTTTTGGCCCAAGGGTGGTTAGGAGAAAAGTTTTTCATCCATGGTGGATGATAATTGTGGTCTTGAAGTTGATCTTAAAACACTAGTTCATAATGTTCTTGTAAAGTTCTACAAATCTTACTTTGATTTGATCTAATTTTGTTTAACATTGGTTTTAATTTTTTTTATGAAATCTTAAAATTTATTTTGATTATTTCAAAAAATTGAATTGAAAAAAAAATAGATTTATAAAGTCTCAAGACTTAATTATGGGAATGACTCTTGAATTGTTCAAGTTGGATACCATTTGGTCTCCTATTTAATTTTTATCTATTTTCCTATAAATTCGGAGATTGTCTTCTAATTACTTGTGGATATAGTATTCTAATTATATTAAGCGATTGTCCTTTACTTAGATTAGAAGATTGTATTCTAACTAAATTAGGAGATTGCCTTCTAATTAAACTGGGAGATTGTCTCCTAATCAAATTAAGTGATTATCATTTACTTAGATTAGAAGATTGTCTTCTAACTAAATTAGGAGATTGTCTTCTAATTAAACTAGGAGATTGTCTCCTAATCAAATTAAGTGATTGTCCTTTACTTAGATTAGAAGATTGTCTTCTTACTAAATTAAGAGACTATCTTCTAATTAAACTTGGAGATTGTCTGATAATAAAATTATGCGATTGTACTTTAGAAGATTGTTTTCCCACTAAATTAGAATATTGTCTTCTAATTAAATAGGAGATTGTCTCCTAACCAAACTAAGATATTCTCTTTTAAATAAATCAGAAAATTTTCTTCTAACTAAATGAGTAGATTGTCTACTAAATAAACTAAGAGAATATTTCTAGTCAAATTAAATTCTTTTTAATTAAATTGGTAGATTGTCTTCTAATTAAATTAGGATATTGTATTCTAATAAAATAAGAATTTGATTCTTAATAAAACACCATCTAAAATAAGATCCTATTTTAACTAGGATTAGGATCAAAGAATCCTAATGAGATTAGGACTCTTAATTAGACAAAAAATTAGGAATTTGATTTTCAACTATACACCATCCAGACTAGAACCCTATTTTGATTAGGTTTTGGACTAAAGACTCTTGATGAGATTAGGACTTCTATCTAGACCAAAATTGAGAATTTGATTCTTAATGGTATTCCACCCAAACTAAAATCTTAGTTTGACTATGTGACGTCCCAAAAATCCGGGGGTCCTTTATTAACCATTGATATCACATTAACTCGCGAAAATACCCCTGAATGCCACATAACCCGATACCATATGATAACATCCCCTAACCATGATCATAACCCATAATTGTACTCCAGGTTATATTATTCATTGGATTCAATCAAGGTCCAATATACCATGATTCATACTCCATTATGGTACATTTACATCATTGGAGGTATGGAAACCATAGGCCGAAAGCATGGCAAAGTAGTTTAAACATTTGAGATTTTTGAAGTCCGTATAGGTACGCAGCCTATGTTTTCGTTCCCTCCTATGATGTAAATGGACCATAATGGAGTATGAATCATGGTATATTGGACCTTGATTAGATACAATGAATAATTGAACCCACAGTACAATTGTGGGTTATGATCTCGATTAGGGGATGCTATCACATGGCGTCGGGTTGTGCAGCATTTATGGGTATTTTTGTAGGTCGATGGGCTATCAAAGGTTAATAAAGGACCCCTGGATTTTGGGGTCGTAATAGCTTGGTATCAGATCTTAGGTATACAAATTATTTAGGGCTTGATGGACATTGGGTCTAGACCATTGCATTCATTGTGCATGCATGTTATGTGCTTTACTTGCTACATGTTATGTATATTATATGCATGGTGCTGTGTATATGAAAAGAGGAACACTAGGGTTAGGAAACATAACCTTGGTTTTTGAAAAAAGGGATGAATGGGATAGTTCAAGGTGTAAATGTCTACTAGTGGGTGACATACGCACTACTAGTGAGACAATGAGAGAATTCTTAAAGTTTAAACTTGATCTCTCTCTTGGGATACTATCTGAGACTCTATTGTTATCTTACATTTGTGTAGATGGCAAGTACAGGAAGGCGACGTCGAGGAGGTGGGTGGAATAACCAACCACCACCAGCCTTAGATCACCAAGCCTTTGTGGAGGCTATTGATGAGGCGGCTGCTACTATTGCACAAACCAGTACTACAACTGCTACTATTGCACAGACTAGTGCAAATGGGGGCCATGGAGGCTCAAGCAACTTCCAAAAGTTCAAGGCGCACCAGCCTCTGACCTTCATATGAAGGACAAATCCGATGGTGGTAGACCATTGGTTTCAGTAGGTCGAAAAGATCTTAGGGGCTATGGAGATCACCTCCGATACCACTAAGATAATGCTAGCTACTTTTCAGCTAGAGAGAGAATCCAAATTGTGGTGGGATTGGGTAAAGGCCTCGAGGAACTTGGAGGTAATGACTTGGGGAGAGTTCTTCATGGGCAAATATTTTTCAGCGCATGGTAAGCGAAGGCTCCGGAGTTCCTAAATCTAAAACAAGGGACTATGAAAGAGTTTGAATACGTGACTAAGTTCATGGAATTAGCCCGTTTCACTGACGACTATGTGGCCACAAACATGGCCAAAGTGAGGAAGTTTGAGGATGGTCTGAAGTTGTCCATCCAAGGAAAAATTATGGGTCTTCTTTTTCAAGACTTTGACTTGATGTGCGAGGCATCTATGGCCATTGAGAGAGAGATGGATGACATACCAAACATCTGAGAAGCGGGTGTTAAACACAAGAAGAAGGAGGGCCAATCCTCTTCTCCTAGTTTGGGAAAGAAGTAAAGGACTTCGACTCCACAGGGCCGCGACTATCAAGGCCAAGGCCAAGGTTAATCATCCCAAGGCGGAAAAAATCAGAGGCCTTCCTACCCGATAGGCTAAATGACTTATTTCTATTGCCACTAACCAGAGCATATGAAGTGGGATTGTCCTCAGCGGTAGGGATCTCAGAGTTATGGAGCATCCCAGTCCTAGTCTTTAGTGGGACATGCACAGGCGCACTTTGTTACTCCTTACCCCACCATGGGCCAGGGGAGCTAGTATCAATCCCAAGGTGCCGCGTAGGCCTCTACCAATTTTCCAACGGGGACTCCGTAATCAGGTTAGATGGGCCAGAGCATAGGTTGAGGACGAGGGCAAGGTTCATAAGCTGAGACTTTAGGGACCCTAGGGCGTGTCTATGCCCATTATGCCTTAGACTGAACCAGCAGATCAGTCGATTAACCAGGGTCGATTTCTACTCTCTCGCTTATGGGCAGGAGTATTATTTGACTCTGGTGCATCTCATTTTTATTGATGCATCATGTGTGAATGATTTGGGCTTGGATGTTGAAACCTTGGAAAAGCCATTGCGTGTGAGTTATCCCCTAGGAGCTAGGGTGAGGATTTATTGGATATATCAGGGTTGTGAGTTAGAAATCTAAGAGATTCTACTCACTGTTGACCTTAAGGTCATGGACATGTCAGAGTTCGATGTCATCCTTGGGATGGACTAGTTGACGGCGCACCGTGTTGTTATGGATTGTGATTGGAAGAGGGTCACTTCGTATATGCCAGATGGTGTTTGTTTCAAGCTCTAAGTAAAAAAACATAGTGCTTTACCCCAAGCCGTATATGACTCTGCATGACATGGACAGTTGATGGGTTGGCTAGCAAGCCTTACCATAGAGGACGAGGCGATATGGGAGTTGGGTCTACCTCTGGTGGTTTGTGAGTATGACTATTTTTTTGGACAAACTACCCGGATTACCTCCATATAGAGATGTTGAATTCACTATTGAGTTACACCCCAGTATATCACCCATTTCTATGACTCCACATAGGATGGCACCTGCTGAGTTGCAAGAGTTCAAGGTTGAATTACAAGAATTGATGGACAAGGGATTCATTAGGCTGATCACCTCACCTTGGGGAGCTCCGGTGTTGTTTGCCAAGAAAAAGAAAAAGACCCTTCGGCTATGCACAGAGCATTAACAGTTAAAAAGGATTACTATCAAGAATAGGTACCCATTACCGAGGATTGATGATCTGTTTGATCAATTGAGAGGGGCGTGGGTCTACTCTCAGATAGATCTCCGCACTAGTTACCATAAGTTGAGGTTAGGGAGGATGATATCTCTCAGATGACATTTAAGACGCTGTATGAGCATTTCGAGTTTACCGTCATGCCTTTCGGATTGAAGAATACCCCGACGGTATTTATGGATCTCATGCATAGGGTGTTTGAACCCTACCTAGATCAGTTAATCGTGGTCTTTGTTGATGACATCTTGATCTACTCCAAGTGTAAGGAGGAGCATGAAGGTCACTTAAAGGTTATTTTCCAGACTTTGAGAGACCATTAGTTATATACCAAATTCTGTAAGTGTGAATTTTGGCTTACTAAGGTAAAATTTTTAGGACATGTAGTGTCGGCTTCGGGTGTATCCCTGGACCCAGAGAAGGTTGAGGCAGTTATGAATTTGGAGTGGCTGAAGTCAGTCTTTGAGATACGTATTTTCTTGAGATTGACAGGATATTATCGGCGGTTCATTGTGGACTTCTCTCGATTATCTGCATCTACGACGAGATTGACTTGGAAGGAGGTCAATTTTGGATGGAATAACTCGTGTGAGAAGGCATTCCAGGAATTGATGAGGAGACTTACTTCAGCTCCTATTTTGATAGTCCCAGAAAGGGGATAGAGGTACACAGTGTATTGTGATGCCTCTAAGGATGGACTCGGTTGCGTTTTGATGCAGTTCGAGAGAGTAGTGGCTTACAGTTCTTGCCAGTTAAAGAATCACAAGCAAAATAACCCTACACATAAGTCTGAAATACATCTTTACACAGCGGGACCTCACCATGAGGCAATGCAGGTGGATGGAGTATCTGGAGGACTATGAATTCACTTTGCATTACCATCCCTGTAAGGCAAATGTGGTGTCTGATGCACTTAATCGGAAGTCACGCGGAGTTTTGGCTAGTGTGGATTCCCGAGAGTGACAGATGCTCGAAACTATGGGACAGTTCGGGCTACGTTAATGGGTCAGGCTCAGGACATATTGGGGAGTTTGGTGGCTACGCCTTCCCTACTGAGTAGAGTGATTGAGTCCTAAGGACAAGACCCAAAGATGTTGTGCATTAAGGAACGGGTACGGTCGGGTACAGGTGATGAGGATTAGACCATTCATACTGTGACGCCCCAAAATCGGGGGTCCTTTGTCAACCGTTGAAAACCCATCAACTTGCCGAAATACCCATGATTATTGTGCAACCCGACATCACGTCAATATGATCTCCTTAATCGGGACTATAACCCACATGTGTCCATGTATAATTTACCATTGGATCCAATTGAGGTCTAACGTATCTCAATTTATGCTCATTTATCGTCTATTTACACCATTTAACTAAAAGGTTACATAGCCCAAAGGCATGGCAAAATAATTTCAAAATTTCATATTTTTTAAGAGTTACTGGTAGGTGTTTAAGGACCTACCGGTAGTTCGGGTCTAATGGAAAAGTACTACCTATTGACTACTGGTTGGTGTTACCTACTGGACCATAACTACCTGTTGACTACCGGTAGATGTTACCTACTGGATCATAACTATCTGTTGACTACCGGTAGTTCATGCCCATAAGGCGAAGTTCTACCTATTAACTACTGGTTGGTCCTACCGGTATGTTAAACCCAGATTTGTCTACTTTACCTATTTTTCATTTCTAATTCATTCAAAACCTTTCTAAAACCAACCCAACCCTTACACAACATGTATTTGGGCATCCCACATGGTTTATACAAGTTCTATTACAACATTCGCATGCAATTTCATATATTGACATGTCCAAAACATAATTTTAACAATGTTTTACAAAATCATCCAAAGTAAGGCCACATCTCGGCCTTTCTTCGTCCCTGGGGCTCTGCATGAGCCGTCCAGCAGTGTATATCTCCCACCTGAAATGTTTTTCCACAAAGGGTGAGCTACGGTCAATAGAGTATTTCCTAAATTAGGCCACTCTACAACCCATATGCATATGAAATGTCAATGCAACATTTAAACATCAACAAGCATACCAAGCATGAATAACTATTCATGGTTAATTTCTACCATGCCCTGCCATGAAATGAGATGAGACCCAAGCATGCACCTTGACCCGAGCCCTCACCTTCTCCCACCAGACAATGCAATGCCAATGTATGGTAAATATGCCACTGATGTTATACATCAAATGAAAATTTTAAATGTAAAATCATGCGTCATTGTTGGGTAGCGGACTTTTGGTGTTGCACCGCCAGCTCCGCGCACCGATACACTTTTTTGGACTTGCATCGATGAAAGTGTATAAACCAGTAGCCAGGTCTTGCACCCGAGAGAGTGTCTAGCCCTTCTTGCTATACCTGACGCAAGTATTTCACGCAATCGTGCAAATCAATTGAAACTTCGTTCCAACTTTTTTCGAGCCCACCCATCATGCACCAAATGTGGTGTTTGACTTAACCATGAACACACACACTCTCACTCATGCCCAATACCCATGAATGTGATGCCAACAATATGCCCAATGTTCAATGACTGCCAATGAACGATTTCTACCATTCCATTAATAATTATACCAAAAACATATAATTTCACATTCTTTCAATGCCAACATCTCACAGGCATGTATATATACCAACATTTCATTCAATATGATTTCTCAAGCATGTTATCACAATATCATGCTATCAACATACCAAATTCATCAAGGCATAATAATAACACAAAATATGCCCACAATTCACATAACTCAAGAATCTCTTAGGGTCAATTTCTATACCCATTTTGAGACGAAATTTATTCAACTCAATTTTTATACCCATTTCCTCCAAATTTCATTGCAATAGGCAAGTGTTAAATCATCTACTCACCTACTCATTCTATATAAACATTCTAGGTTTAGAGTGAACCTAATTAGGAAGGAACCCTACATCTTGTAGCGTAGAACGGCGCTGAGAAGCTCCAAGACCCCAAAACAAGCAAGAATCTCCACTTCCCCAAAATCTCATTCCTCAACCTTCGGTAAAACCCACACTTTTTGGTATATCTGCATAGCCCTTGTCGAGAGGAACAACTTTAATACTTGGCTCAAGTTGATTTGAGCGACGGGGTGACGTGGATTAACGAGAGAAGGTGGAGAACCAAACTTTTTCCCTCTCCTTATTTCTAAGGTTAACCCGACTGAAGAATGGGGAGAAAAATAAGATTTTCTTCCCCTTTTTATACTCTTTAATTGCTTTGTCCATAACGCGCCACACATTCCTTTTTTTTTTGGGGTCCGTTTTCGCCCCAAAACGATTAAATTTTGTCCTGTTTCAAGTTCAAAATATTTTTATTTTAACTTGTCTTAATTATTTTCTAACTGTCAAAACTTTTAATAAAATTATCGTGTTTGGGTCATCCGGGACCTGTGTGCCTCCTAAAATGCAAAAGTTTTGGCTATCTCAAAATTGGATGAAAA
>CM042199.1:23366170-23393364 GCA_023539305.1 Ilex asprella | reverse complement strand
GTAGAAAAATCTCCCTCCAAGTCTTTGTGCAAATCTCCCTCCAGGTCCTTGCAGAATCTGTTTGCTATCTCCAATAATTCCAGGGGCGTTCAAACGGTGGTTGCCGTTTGAATGTGGCACTTAAGCGCCTGGGCCTTCTGACTGCAAGTCTGCAACACGCCATGTCTTCAGTCAGTCTGATCTTGTCCTTGCTCTAGTGGACGTTTGAATGTTTATGACCGTTCGAACGTAGTACTTGAATCTCCAGGGCCTTGGGTCTTGCCTGCAACACAGATTATAATATCTGGTCTGGTTTCGCATGACCGTTCGAATGGTATTTAACGTTCGAACGTTGCTTCCTTATTCCAAGCTTTTACAAATTGTTCCCTAATGTGTTGTGGTTGCCTTCAAAGGTACTTTTTGTTGCCCTTAAACCCTTGTTCACTTTAAGACCTGAAACATCGTTACTTAAACTCCATCAAAGCACAATTAGTCCAAAACGGGGCATAAGAGTATGCTATATTTGAGTGTTAATCACACTCCCCAACCTAGATATTGCTAGTCCCTAGTAATACAATCATAATTAGATGTAAATCTATTCCTAACACCTTTTTCGTAGGTTATTCGATTGCATTTAGCTTATGCAACAAGCCATTTAACCTCTAGGTTTACCCAAGTAGACGAGTGTTGTCTCGTGAGGGTTTCCAGTGAAGCTACCCATAAACTTCGGTCGAACAAATGTAAATGTGAGATCGCTGATTAAAGTAAATTATCATCATGGTCATTGAGATACCCTTCCCTTAATTTTGAATTTAAATTCCGCACGCTCTTTACCATCGGTACCATCCCTATGCAAAAATTAGCATTTGATTCATTAGCATTTGAAATTTCCTTTGTAATAGGATGGTCATTCTAGAAACAAGAATTGGTATATAACAAACATTCCACTTTTATCACACTTTATGGATAGTTTTGACTTCCCAAATCTCTCATAGGGATGCTCTCAGCAAAAGATTCACTCTGAATATTGTGACTTATTTCTCACTGAGCATGTAATCAGAAGATGGTCAATTAGAAATTGCAAGCATAATCTAGTAAAAGAGTGAAGTTTCTTAGCAAAAAGAATAATCATGTTCTTGGCATAACCTCATGGACGAATATTGATGCAAATAATGAAATGATATATAACATATCCCAACTTTTGATTGACAACATGCATATACATCAGACTTGAGATCAATTAGGGCATTCATAGGTTGTAATGTGGCTAGAGGTCAGTGGCTAACGAAATGACGTCAATGGAGTTTCAAAATGCTATCTCTAATGTATTTTAGCACACCTCTAGTTTGGCTTTTCGATAGTTCTTTTGGGAATGGGATTTCTTTCTTTCACTTTTTCATTTTTCACTTTCTAGGCAATTCCCTGTCTTTCTACCTCCGTTCCTTTTTCGGTTGTTTTCACCGATTTTCTTTTCTTTCATGGAACAGTAGTTACTATTATCTTTTCTACTTTCCTTGCTTTTCTATATCATCTTGATTTATAAGAGGGTACAAGAAAATTAGATAGCAGGGTAAATCAAGTATATTTCCTTATAGCGTGGTCATCATATGGGCTTTTTTGAAAAGAATTCATACTTTTGACGGCTTAATCATGGCTGACTAGGGTTATACTTTTGTGAGAGGATTGGCTGAGGCTCAAAGTTAATCCAAAGATGGCCTAAGATCCTTTCTCAAGTATGTGCATATGTAAGTGTCGTCTTGCCAATATTTCTTGTGGGATATGTCAATAGATCACATTAGTTGCATCAATCAAAACAAAATTAATGAGATTATTGAAAGATGAGTGGTGAAAGAAAACCTTTCTTGAGTAAATGTTGATACTCTCTCTGAAGCATCGTAAGGCTCGAAACTAGCCAGGGTAGTCTTTGTACTCTCCACTAATCATGTTAGGTTTTCCAGGGAATGTTGGTTATATACCTATTCCATTTTTGAGTTTGATCAATGTGTACTTTGAGAACAACAAATACTCATGTTTATTTGATAATGTAAGCATAGAGGTAATATCAATTTAAAAGAGTTGTGGTCGACAATCAAGATTGCCAAGATGCGTGTCAAGCTGATCATGTGATTAGTTACATCATCAAAACAATCTTAACATTCCAAGTGTTTTTATCAACAAGATTTACTAAAGTGATAAATTTACAAATGCTTTCAACCAGATAGCAATGATAAACTGAATCATTCCATTCACAAAATATGATTATTCGGTACATCAATCATTAATGATCCAATCTATCCAAAAGAAGCAACAGAAAAAACAACATAACCACACAAAACTTTAAAAATATCTATCAAAACACCCAAACAAAACAAAAAAACAAAAGAAAAGAGAATCCACAAAAACAAAAAATATCCTCTCTATCTCCTCTAGCTCTAGCCCTAAGATAGCTAAGAATCTCCTCATGTTGTTTGAAGATCTCTGCTTGCTGTCGGAGAATCTCAGCTTGATTGCTCCCAATCCCCATCATCACATCCCTAAGCGACCTCTGAGTACTAGAGCTAGGTCCTGCCTGATCAGGCTGTGCTCTCTCCTCCTCCATCTTTCTTTCTAACTCCCTCTTTTCCTCTCGGTTAAGCTCTTCCTTTACTTCGTCCCCTCCGTGGGCTGGTGGCCTTTCTTGTCTTCTTGCCGAGGGATCGCTGTGCCCCTTGCTTCTCTAGAATGAGCCCTTGTCAAGTTTTCCCGTTGGCAACTGTATCTCCATTTCGGGCCTCTCCCATAATCCATTTTTTAGAAAAATTTCTGTCACCAAAGTGCCAAAGGGAAATGCACTTTTCTTCACATTACATCCTTTCTTGATTTCATTTAGGATGAGAGAAGGGAGGTCAATGCTTTGTCCTCTCCCTATAGCATAGAGGAGGCGAGCCATCTTTGGCAAAATCTCATTTTTTTTCTTTTGAGAGGGGCTAAATTGGAGACCGCAATTAAATTGAGCATTCTATATTTGTCAGTCAATTCCCCTTGTTTCCAAAAATTTCTCCCTCCCCATGAAAAGTCTGCATCCCCAATCAACTCCCTTCCTACCCTATCTAGTTTAACATTTTTCTTTGGGGGGTAAATGGGATTTTCCACTCGAGGCAATTCGGGTCTAATCTCCTTGAGATACGCCTCATCCACATCGATGTGGTTTCCCTGTACATATGTCCGTATGGTGCCATTGATGATTTCGGCATTGGAGTAAAACTCCTGCACCAAATTAACAACGACCCTCCTTCCATTACTCAAATGCAACACCCATTCTCTTCTCTCCATCTCCTCCAGCAGACCCAACTCAGCAAAATCAGAGACTACAATGTCTCCCTCACACACCACCACTTGATTTCTAAAGAAGTGTTCGTACCTTTTTACTTTCATAGCGTTTGGAAACCTGGTATGATCATACCTCTTTCTCTTCTCCCTGTCTTGTTCGTCTTGGATCACCTCCTCAACTCAGTCGAGTTCTTGGTTCACTAGTAGCTTATGTTTAGCAGGAATCTTCATCCGAGTCATGGCGTTCGAACGGTGGCAGCCTGGAAGAAGGTTTGAAACTTTGGGTTTGAGGTCTGGGGTTGATGCTTTTTAGCTGGAGATGGGTTGGGGTAAGTCGACTTAGGGTTCCTTAGGGCTTGAGGGTAGATAGATGAATGGGAAGTGAAAAATGAACTCTAGGGTTTGGAGAGGTTTTGGTGATTTTGAAATGAATCAGACGTTCAGGTATTTATACTCTGCGTCGTACCGGTCGAACGCAGCAAACGTTCAAACGTAAAATGGAGAATTTTAAACTATCATTCAAACGGTAAAGGGCGTTCGAACGGTGAAACAAAAATCAAATGTGTTGCTCCCAATACTTTGTGTTTTCAACAGTGTTTCCATAAGAGAAGTCATCAGTCACAAAGTACAGCAAGCATTATGCGTTCGAACGGTACTCAACGTTCGAACGTTAAACCAAAAATCAAATGTTCCTCTATTACACTACATATGCTCAGAGAAGGTTAAACATCACAAATTCAATACAAAAATTCATGGCATCTCAGGATAAATCCCCACCCACGCTTGAGGTTGGTATTTTGGGACATTCCTTACTCGGCCCATGCCTTCATTGCAGTAATTTAAAAGCAAAAAAACATGTACAAAAAATTCACACTATTTACCAAAATTCAGACCATTGGCTTTCATTCCTCAAAACACAATTTTTCCATAGCTTATCAGGATGCAATCTTAATTCGAGTCATCTTCTGTGTAGCTTGAACTACCAGTGACTCTTCCAATCTCTTGTCGCATAAATCGGTTAAGCAACGCACCGGAATAGGATGGAGTGTTAGGATAGTCCTTACTCTGCCCATTCACTATCCAGTCTAATCGATCGAGTGCGCGACCAGATATCAGTTGAGAACACTGATTGTATCTTTTATCATGAAATACCCTGCCACATTGTTTACAGGCACCAAGTCTCTTGGCACGATGACGTTTACCAAAAGTGCTTCTGTCATAGAGAAGTTTTGCTTGCTGTTCTCGGATCTCATTTTTCATTACCATTCTTGCTTTTTTCATGATCACATTATGCACATCTGATGGAAAAGTGCATAGAGCTCCTAGACTAAACCAAAAAGTTTAACATCCATGATTCCTAAGCTTTAAGACCCACTATCCGGTTCTGTAACGTCTGCCAATCACAAAGACAATTTAAACTAACTCACAGATATAGCAAGGCAACCACAACAACAACCCAAATAACAACAAAATTTAAAAAAAAATTATGGCACAAGTACAAAAATAAAATACAGGCAAAATATGAACTACAGGTTCTCACAACCCTCAACCTAAACTGAACATTGTCTTCAATGTTTCGAATTTACCAGTATGGATCTTGGCAATGAGGTTAAAATGCAGTGAACCGTGCTTCTTCAGATACCTACAAATCCAAATGCAACCATTAATCCTTTCGACTCAGATCTTGGCCTTGGTTAGGCTTGTATGTAATTGCGAAAAGCAGCAATATACCCATAAACAATTGGAGTAACACAATATACAACATGAGAATAGGGATTTGTTCTTTAGGGTACATGGTCATGCTTTCGCTTGGGTATGGTCGATTTTGTAGAAAAAGGGAAAAGGAAACTAAGAAGAAGAAAGAACAAAGTGGGACAGAAAACAAGGAAGAAGAAGAAGAATAAAAAGAAGAAAAAAAAAAGAAAAAGGAGGTGGTGGGGGGCTCAATGGAGACAGATGGGAAATGTAGAAAAAAATGGTGGGGGTCTAATGATGGTGTCTCCTCTGTTCGGGTTTTTATCTGATCTGATCTTTTTGAGTGTCGGCAGGTGCGATTCTCGGAGGGATATTGGGGTTCCATTAAAATAATGGTTTTCACATTTTTAAGAAAGTCCTCCCAAAATGGTTTCAACCTTTGGCCATTAACAGTAAAAATATTACCATTTGATGGATTTTTCACTTCAATTGCTCCATGATCAAACACCTTTTTGACAATGTAAGGTCTAGCTCATCTTGATTTTAACTTACCAGGGAAGAGGCGGAGTCTTGAATTAAACAACAAGACTTTTTGGGAAGGTTCAAAAAATTTCCGTACAATGTTCTTGTCATGGAAAACTTTCATCCCGTTCTTTGCAATTTTAGCATTTTCATAAGCTTCATTTCTCAATTCTTCGAATTCATTTATCTGAAGTTTTTTTGAAAGTCCAGCCTTGTTCATGTCAAAATTCATTGCTTTAATGGCCCAGTATGCCCTATGTTCCAATTCCACAGACAGGTGACAAGGTTTTCCATAGACTAATCGATAGGTAGACACGCCCAAAATTGTTTTCAAAGCAGTACGATATGCATAGAGTGCATCAATTAGTCTTGACAACCAATCTTTGCGATCTGGGTTTACCCTTTTTTCTAAAATTATTTTAATCTCCTAATTAGCTAATTCGGTCTGTCCACTAGTCTGTGGGAGATAAGGGGGTTGCAACTTTGTGAAAAATCAGATATTTTTCCATCAAATTCCAGAAGGGACGATTGCAAAAATGAGTACCCCCATTACTTATGATTGCTTTAAGAATTTCAAATCGGGACAAAATATTTTCTTTTAAAAATATTATCACCGTTTGGTGATCATTAGTTTGGCATGGAATTGCCTCAACCCATTTGGATACATAGTCTACTGCCACTAAAATGTATAGATAGCCAAAGAAATGTGGGAATGGTCCCATAAAATCGATGCCCCAGCAGTCAAAAATTTTAATCACCAAAATAGGGTTTAAGGGCATCATGTTTCTTTTTGAAATATTTCCTAATCTTTGGCATCGATCACATGTTAAACAAAAGGCATGGACGTCTTTAAAAATTATAGGCTAGTAAAATCCACACTACAAGATTTTTACAGCAGTTTTCTTTGATTAAAAGTGGCCACCACATGCTTTAGAATGACAAAATGATATTACCTGTCTGCTTTCATGAGCTGGGATGCAACGTCTTATGATTTGATCCTTACTGTATTTGAATACATAGGATCTTCCCAAAAGAAGTTACGAACCTCCCTTAAAAATTTTTTTTTGTCCATGGGAGTGTATGACGGAGGGAGTGTTCGAACAACTAGGAAGTTAGCAATGTCTGCATACCATGGGGTCTCATTAATTATGAATAGCTGTTCATCAGAGAATTTCTCATTGATTGGCAGTCTATCCTAATGGAATTCATAAGTTAATCTAGACAGATGGTCTGCCACCACATTCTCAACCCCTTTCTTATCTTTAATGACAAGATCAAACTCTTAAAGTAAGAGTATCCATCTTAGGAGCCTCAGTTTGGCATCTTTCTTTGTAAGCAAAAATTTTAGGGCTGCATGATCAGTGAATACAGTAATAGAAGACCTAACCAGATATGAACGAAACTTTTTCAAAGCAAAAACTACATCAAGCAATTCTTTTTCAGTTGTTGAATAATTTATTTGAGCATCATTCAAAGTTTTGCTTGCATAGTAAATTACATGGGGTTCTTATCTTTTCTTTGCCCCAATACAACACCTACAACATAATCACTTGCATCACACATCAGGTCAAAGGGTAGAGTCCAGTCAAGAGGTTGCATTATTGGGGCAGAAATTAACATGCCCTTTAGTTTCTTGAAAGCTTTCTGGCAAGCTTCATTCTAGTCAAAGGTTACATCCTAACTTAGGAGAAGGCACATGGGTTTGGCTATGGCACTGAAGTCTTTTATGAATCTCCTGTAAAAACCAGCATGTCCTAGAAATGATCGGACATCCTTTACATGCTTGGGTGCTGGCAGATTTCCAATTAGATCAATTTTTGCCTTTGTCAACTTGCATGCCCTTAGACGACACAATATGACCTAAGATAATGCCTTGTGTTACCATGAAAGGACATTTTTCTCAATTAAGCACCAAATTAGCTTCTTTACACCTTATTAAAACTTTGTCTAAGTTTTTCAGACACAGATCAAATGAGTTACCATAGATAGAGAAATCGTCCATAAATATTTTTAAAATTTTTTCAACCATGTCACTAAACAAACTTAGCAAGCACCTTTGAAGTGTTTCAAGAGTGTTACAAAGTCCAAAAGACATTCTTTTAAATACAAAGGTGCCAAAGGGACATGTGAATGTGATTTTCTCCTGATCATCTAAGGTAATCTCAATTTGATTATACCCGAAATATCCATCCAATAAACAGTAAAATTCATGGCCTGCAATTCTTTCCAGAACTTGATCAAGGAATGGGAGTGGGAAATGGTCTTTCCTAGTTACCAAATTCAATTTTCGGTAATCAATGCATATTCACCATCCTGTGACGACTCGAGTTAGCACTAGTTCATTGGCATCATTTTTGACCACTGTGACCCCAGACTTTTTGGGTACAACTTGGGTTGGACTTACCCATTTGCTATCGGAGATGGAAAAGATTATTCCTGCATCTAAGAGTTTGAGTACCTCTGTTCTCAAGACTTCTTTCATGTGAGGATTCAGTCGTCTCTGCATTTGACGGGAGGGTTTTGAGTTTTCTTCAAGATATATTGCATGATTGCAGATTAACGGACTTATACCTTTCAAGTCAGAGATAGTCCACCCAGTGGTGTTTTTATGTCTTTTAAGAACTTCAATCAGTTTAGACACTTGCAAGTCTGTGAGCTCGGATGAGATTACCACTGGGTATGACTTGTTTTCTCCCAAATATGCATACTTGAGATCAGATGGGAGAGGTTTTAATTCAGGATTTGGTGGCCTGCCACTTGATGAGATTAGCTTTGTGCCATTTGATGAAAGTTTCTCGAATTTGGGTGCCCATGTCTCAACAACATGAGTAGGGCAACTTTATGGATTTGACTTAGATGAGTCGGACTCTATCAGAGATGATTCAGTTAGATGTTCACAGAACGTGTTACTCAGATGTTCTTGTATCAAGGATTCAATGGAGTTTACTTCCCCTTCGTCCTCATCCTTTCCTGGGTGTTTAGCAATATTGAAAATATTCATTTCAAGAGTCATATCCCCAAAAGTTAATTTCATGACTCCATTCCTGCAATTGATTGGTGCATTAGAAGTTGCTAGGAAGGGTCGACCAAGAATCACAGGAATTTGATTCTCTGAATGTAATGCTGGTTGAGTATCTAGAACAATGAAGTTAACTGGGAAGATAAAATTATCCACGTGGATAAGCACATCTTCAACAATGCCCCTAGGGATTTTAATATATCTGTTCGCTAACTGGAGTGTGACAGTAGTGGGTTTGAGTTCACCTAGACCCAACTGTTGGTAGACGGAATAAGGTAGCAGATTCACACTTGCTCCAAGGTCTAACAGTGCTTGTTCTATCTTGAAATCTCCAATGATACATGAGACAGTTGTACATCCAGGGTCCTTATATTTTGGAGGGGTTTTGCATTGCAGCAAGGCACTGGCTTGTTCTGTTAGAAAGGCTCTTTTTTGAACGTTCTGGCTTCTCTTGACTATGCACAAGTCTTTTAGAAAATTGGCATAAGATGGTACTGGTTGGATTGCATCCAGAAGTGGGATGTTATTTTTTACTTGCTTGAAAAGCTCATAAATTTTAGGCTGTTGGTTCATCTTTTGGATAGCCTTGAGTCTATGTGGGAAAGGAGCGGGAATTGGACATAAAGGTTCTTTTTCCCTGGAAGGTTCTGTCTCTTGTTCTATCACAGGCTCAGGCACAATTGATGAGTTGATTGGGATGACAACAGATTTTGATTTTGGAAATAACATATCTGTGACTGTTTTGTCAATCACCTTTCCACTTCTCAGTGTAGTGACAACTTGAGTTTGATCTTGCAGAGGTTTTGGTTGGGCAAGAAACTTGCCCTTTTCTTATGTGCTCATGGATTGGGTCAACCTTTGAATGTGACTTTTAAGATCTTCAAAGTAGTGGGTGATCTGTGCTTTGAACTCAGTGAAAGATTGGGTGAAATGTGCATTGAAGTTCATTTGAGTTTGTATGAACTGGTTCAGTGTATTTTCAAGGTTCCTTTTGTGTGGTGGTTGGTATGGTTGATATGCAAGAGCTACTTGAGATGGTGGTTGTGAGTTTTGTGGTTGGTTCATGGGAATTGGTTGTGTGTTCCTCAAACTGAAGTTCGGGTAGTTTCGCCACCCTGGGTTGTATGTTTCAGAGTATGGGTTGGAGTAAGGCTTATTGAAATTAGAGATTACAATTGTTTGTTCCAACAAGACTTCTTTGAATGCAGGTATGGTCGGACATTCCCTAGTAGGATGTCCTGTCAATGTACAAATCCCACACACTTGTTCTGTGGGCGGGCCCAATTCGACTTGATGAATTTTTTTCATCTCTAAAGCTTCAAGCTTTCGAGATAAAATGGACATTTTTGCTCTTAGGTCATCATCTTTTCTCAAGACATACTTTCTGCCTTGGGAAATGGATGGTCTGGCTTCACTAGTGGTAGGGGAAGCTGAGTCATACATCTGAGAACTATCAGATATAGTGTCAAAGAAATAGAATGCCTCCTCTGGACTTTTACCCATAAATTCTCATTGGGTCATCATTTCGACAAATTGACGCAGTCTAGTGGGTAAGGAATCATAGAAGAATCCTACTAGAGTCCAAATTTCAAAAGCATGGTGTGGGCAGGCTTGGAGTAGTTCTTTAAATCTTTCCCAACTTTGGTAAAATGTTTCCCCTTCTTTCACCGAAAAATTCATAATTTGTCTTTTGAGCGTGTTAGTCCGATGTAAGGGGAAAAATTTTCTGAAAAATTCATTTTGAAATATCTGCCAAGTTGGAATGGAAAGAGATTTTAAAGAATTTAGCCATTGTTTAGCTTTGTCCTTTAGAGGGAAGGAAAAAGTTTCATCTTGGCAAGTTCTGAATTGTCCACACACTTCTTCAAAATCTTTCTTATGCAGATATGGATTTTCAGTATCTAATCCATGGAAAACAGGCAACAACTGTGCAGTCCTCGGCTTTACAGTAAAGGGGGCATCCAGAGGAAATACAAAACATGAGGGGACACTATTCTTTGTGGGATTTAAGTAATCCCTCAAAGTTCGAATGTTAGACACCTCTTCTTCCCTCATGGGAACTTCTCCATTTCTATCAATATTTGCCATAATACTCTCACAAGAGTTTCCAATTGACCTCGGTGAATTTGGTTCAGATTGGTTCACAGATCCAAAAAATTCTGCCGACAAATTTTTATAGTAAAGAGCGTTCTCAGACATAAAATAAATTGAAACATGAACAAATTATTTATAGTAAACAGAAGAATATATACAAAAAAGAAAGGTCTTTTTACCTTTTACCTGAAAAACACTTTTACAAGGTTCCTTGGCAACGGCGCTAAAAACTTGACTTGATCCAAAATGTGTACACCAAAGTGCAGGCGGTCAAGTTGTAGTAATAATCCGGTTTGTGTCCGGGGTCGAATCCACAGGGAACTAGTTGTTTTGGTGTTTCAAAGTAGGCAGTAAAAGAGACCGATTGATTGTAACCTTTGAGATTTTAGGATTGTGAGATGTGGGTGATTTCCTTGAACAGAATATTGAATTCTTTCCAAAGAAATTTTCAAGACAAAATATATGATTAATTCAAATGGTGGGGGAGTCACTCTTTAGTTCGAGGATCGGGACACGTGGTCAATTATCCGGTGTATTATATTTGTGCTTGATAACTCAATTAACTCCCGTGTCAATAGTGAGTTAATCGGAAGATAAAGATGGAATGCGAGAATTAAGATCATGGTTTCAATGTCTTATAGAAATTTACAAGAGTTGTTTGTACCGAGAGCTATCGCATCCACAAACAAGCAAATGTTCCTACGTGACATCTAACCATGATTTTAATATTCCATTCTTTTTAAATAAGCTCCTTAATGGGGATGATTAAAGGGTAGTCATGAAGATCTAGCCTAGGTACTTGCCTTGAAACAAGGAGTCTTTCCATGCAAGAGTCATCCGTGTCATAGAAAGACTTTCAATTATACAAAGTACCTTAGCTTTGCTAGATGCAATCAATCATCCAATAAGCAAGGGGATGTAAACGTTAAGCATTAGAACGAAGCATCATATAACTTCTGGATAATCAATACATGCCCGTCACCTCTTACTAAAGAGTGAATGAGGAACTACTTACTCTTCATAGCTTTGGTAAAGCTAGAAAAGTGAGTGATGTTCATCCCTCTAAGTAGAGGACTTATCAAAGTAAAGGTATAAGTAACAAGGAGCTAATCTTCAATGAAGAATGAGTGAATCACGTTCCACCCTTCACGGCTTTAGTAAAGCTCTAGAAAAGTGGAAGAGTTTCACTCTTCTAAACAAGAAGAGAGCTCAATTAATGAAAATGCAAGACACAAATAAAAGCATGTATGTAAGAGCATAAATATAAAGACTAGAAAAAAATAAGGACACAAATGTAAAGACTAAAATTAAATTAAGAACATAAATGTAAAGACTTGAAGTAATTAAAGAAATTATAACTTTTAAGCAAGTGTAAATGTAAACATTAATATAAAGGAAGATGAATGGGAATCTAAGCTCCCCACTTCTTCTAGCAAAGAGAAAAACCAAGACGAGAATTGCAATAGATATATGTGATGAATGCCAAGTGACGAATCCTTCAAATGGTTCCACCCATGAGTCTTTCTTCTCTCCACAAAACCAAGTGTATTTATAAGCAAGGAGGAGGCAGGGAGAGGGGTAAAAGAATAGAGCTGGGCGTCAAATTCAGAGTGAAAAGCCAACCACTCTGCAGGCAGTCTGTTAATACCGTTCGAACGGTCCATGGCGTTCGAACGGTGGCTCTGTTCTTTGCTCTTCTCCTATTCATACGTCAGAGGATTCAGTGCCTGCCACTTATGTCAGAAGACACGTAGTTTCAATAGAAAAATCTCCCTCCAACTCTTTGTGCAAATCTCCCTCCAGGTCCTTGCCGAATCTGTCTGCTATCTCCAATAATTCCAGGGGCGTTTGAATGGTGGTTGCCATTCGAACGTGGCACTTAAGTGCCTGGGCCTTCCCACTACAAGTCTGTAACACGCCATGTCTTCAGTCAGTCTGATCTTGTCCTTGCTCCAGTGGACGTTCGAACGTTTATGACTATTCGAACGTAGTACTTGAATCTCCAAGGCCTTGGGTCTTGCCTGCAACACAGATTATAATATCTGGCTTGGTTTCGCATGATCGTTCGAACGGTATTTAATGTTCGAACGTTGCTTCCTTGTTCCAAGCTTTTACAATTTGTTCCCTAATGTGTTGTGGTTGCCTTCAAAGGTATTTTTTGTTACCCTTGAACCCTTGTTCACTTTGAGACCTGAAACATCATCACTTAAACTCCATCAAAGCACAATTAGTCCAAAACGGGGCATAAAAGTATGCTATATTTGAGAGTTAATCACACCCCATCCCTGATGGACGATAACTCTGGGTCTTGCCCTTAGGACTCAATCACTCTACTCAGTAGGGAAGACGTAGCCACCAAGCTCCCTAAAACACCCTGAGCTTGACCCCTATAATGCAGCCCTAACTATCCCATAACGTCTAGCATTTGCAACTCTTGGGAAGCCAGACTAGCCACAACCCCTGTGACTTTCGGCGAAATGCATCAGCCACCATATTTGCTTTATCGGGATGGTAATACAAAGTGAAGTCATAGTCTTTCAGATATTCCATCTTCCTATGCTGCCTCATGTTGAGGTCCCGCTGAGTGAAAATGTACTTCAGATTTTTGTGATTCGAAAATACCTTGAACCGCTCAACATATAGGTAGTGGCTCTAAGCCTTCAAGACAAAGACTATAACCCCCAATTCCATGTCATGTGTGGGGTAATTCTGCTCATGGTTCTTTAACTACCAGGAACCATAAGCCACCACCCTCTTGAAGTGCATTAAAACACAACCAAGTCCATCTTCGAAGGCATTACAATACACTGTGTACAGCTGTCCCCTCTTTGGGACTATCAAAATAGGAGGCAAAGTAAGCCTTATCTTTAACTCCTGGAATGCATTCTCACAAAAGTCGTTTCACTCAAACTTGACCTCCTTCCGGGTCAACCTCATCATTGGTGCAACTAGTCGGGAGAAGTCCTCGATGAATCTCTAATAGTACCCGACCAATCCCAAGAAACTACGTATCTCGAAGACTGACTTTGGCCTCTCCCAATTCATTACTGCCTCGACCTTCTCCGAGTCTACAGTTGCACCCAAGCCGATATCACGTGTCCCAAAAACTTTACCTCCGTAAGCCAAAATTCACACTTGCTGAACTTGGTGTACAATTGGTGGCCTCTCAACGTTCGGAGAACAACCCTCAAGTGATCCTCATGCTCCTCTTTAGACTTGGAGTAGATCAGAATGTCATCAACAAACACCAGAATGAACTGATCTAAATAGGGTTGGAACACCCTATGCATGAGATCCATGAATGTCGCCGGGGCATTCGTCAATACGAATAGCATTACAATGAACTCAAAATGCTTATACTGCATCCTAAACATTGTCTTAGGGATATTTGCCTCCCTAATTCTCAGGTGATGGTAACTTGTGCGGAGATCTATCTTGGAGTAGACCCGCGCCCTTCTCAGTTGGTCAAATAATCATCTATCCTGGGTAAAGGGTACCTATTCTTTATAGTGACCCGGTTCAACTGCCGATAGTCTATACACAACTGAAGGGTCTTATCCTTCTTCTTGTCAAACAATGCCAGAGTGCCCCAAGGTGAAGTGCTCGGTCAAATGAAGCCCTTGTCCAATAATTCTTGCAGTTGGACCTTGAGTTATTGCAACTCTATCGGTGTCATTCTATGCGGAGCCAATGCTAATGTCCATATCCCTATGGGGAGGTAATCCTGGTAGTTCATCCGAAATTACATCCTTATACTCACCGACAACCCGAGGTAGACTCAACTCCTGTCTCACCTCGTCCTCCAAGGTAAGGCTTGCAAGCCAACCCATCAACTGCCCATGCCATCAAGAGTCGTACACAGCTTGGGGTAAAGCGTTATGCTTCTTCCCATGAAACTGAAAACAAACATCACCAGGTGCATAAGCAGCGACCCTCTTTCGATCACAATCAATGAAGACCCAGTGTGCCGCCAACCAGTCCATCCCAAGGATGACATCGAACTCTGACATGTCCATTACCCTAAGGTTCACAATGAGTAGAACCCCCGAGATCTCTAACTAACTACCCCGATATATCCGATCAACACATACCCTAGCTTCTAGGGGTGAATTCACATACAATGACTCTTTCAAGGTATCAACTTCTAAGCAAAAATCTCTTACACAAGATGAAAAAAGAATGAATGCGATGCTCTAGAGTCGAATAACACTCTAGTCGATAAACAAGAGAGTAGAAACATACCCTAAATAATCGACTGATCCACTAGCTCAGTCGGAGGTATGATGGTGTAGACATGCCCCTGGGTCCACCAAGTTTCAACCGGTATGCCCTATCCTCGACCTCGACCAATGCCTTGGCCCATCTAGCCTAATTGTAGAGTTCTCACTCGAAAAGTGGTTGGGGCTTGAGTGGTGCCCCAGAATTGATATTGACCTCCCTGACTTATGGTAGGGTATGAAGGAACAAAATGTGTCTGTGGCTGCCCCATTTATGACTAGGAATAAGATCCATAATTTTAGGATCCCTGCCTCTAAGGGCAATCCCGCTTCATGTAACCCAGTTTGTGGCAGTAGAAACAAGTCCGTGGGCCTGTCTGACTAGAAGCCCTAAAGTGTCTCCTGTCCTGGGATGATTGACCTTGGCCTTGGTAGCCACGACCCTGTTCTTATTGTCCCTATGGGGTAGGATTCCTCTGCTTCTTCCCTAAGCTAGAAAAAGAGGATTGACCCTCCTTCTTCTTGTCCTTAGCACCGCCTCCTAGATGCTTCACGTGTCTTCAACCTTTCTCTCAATGGCCATAGCTGTCTCAACCATTGTGTCCAAATCTTGCAGTTGGAGGCCCACAATCTTTCCGCAGATGGATAATTTCAAACCATCCTCAAAATTTCTTACCTTGACCATATCCGTAGCCACGTAATCGTAGGCGAAGCGGGCTAACTTGGTGAACTTAGCCACGTATTCCATCACCGTCATTGTGCCTAGTTTCAAGTCTAGAAATTTCTAGGGCTTTGCATGTCAAACGGCCGTTGGGAAGTACTTGCCCATGAAGAGCTCCAAAAAACTATTCCCATGTCATAGCCTTTAACTCTCTCGAGGCCTTTGCCCAATCCCACCATAATTGGGACTCTTCCTCTAGCTAGAATGCAGCTAGCCTTATCTTAGTCGCATTCGAGGTGATTTCCATTGCCTTTAAAATCTTCTCAACTTGTCAGAACCAATGGTCAGCTAGCATAGGATCCGGGCCTCCCATGAAAGTCGAAGGCTTGTGTGCCTTGAACCTTAGGAGATTGTTTGATCCCCCTTGTCCCACATTTACATTAGCTTGTGCAATTGTAGCCACAATAGCCTCTGTGAAGGCTTGTTAGTCGAAGGCCGGTGGTGGTTGATTATTGTTCTGCCTATCACCTTGGCGTCCCCTCCTTCTACTTGCCATCTTGTAACTCCTCAAATACCACCTTAGACGACATTACATTCTAAACATCATTCATCGCATGAGAGCACTAATATAATCCATAAAGAAATGAGACTGCATTCATTCTTCCCAAAATACTTACAACATTACCCAAAAGAATATGCAATATAATGACATTTAAATCAAAAGAATTACATTTGAACTTAACTGAGGAATAACAAAATACAAGACTTTACATGATTGTACATAATCGTTCCTAGTCTAGCACAAAAATTAATAACACCTCTATATGTCCCACTCGGGATACAAGTACCCCTCTAATGAAGTTTCTCAATGGCCTAGCTTACTAGCACTGAGCTTCTCCTCTGTCCCATAATCTGTAAAATGCTGAACGGTAGGGGGTGAGCACGAAGCTTTATAGGAAAATCCTCCTAGACTCAAACAAGGTTTAGAAATTATATAAAACAGATTGGTCTCATTTCACAAATAACATATAGGGCTTTTGAAATAAAAACTGGGACATTTATACAAATCTCAAGTTTAAGGAACAACAGTAATTTAATGAATAAGTTAATCAATATACAATTAACAAACTATTTCCAAACATAATCCATTCCACCACAAACCATTTCCAACAAGTTCTTGTAGAATCTCATACTTTCCAAAACTCTTGTAGAAATCGCTGCTGGTACAATGAACAATAACCCACAATTGGCATTCGTTAATCCCCATTATCATGTACGTTGATTGCTTCTGAGAAATCTACCCAAAGAGTATACCTAGTCCACCCATCACAATCACAAGCACTTTGGAGAAGGGCGTTTACCATCCCAATGACATTGACGAATCCTTCCCCAGGAAAGGTATACCACCCCTAGTTCGAACTCCAGTGAATGATAGTGGTTGCATTACCAAATGATAACCCACTATAATGGTTAGGCAACCATCTCACCCCCACTAGGATAAACTAGCCTCTAACACTCTATAACATCTCTTGAGGGCAATTCAAGTCTGTCACAACAACCATACAAATGAGGAAACCAACATATTTTCAATGAACCAACAATTTCAAATAATTACAAAATTCCCAATTTCACATGTAATGTACTATAGAATAATTGAAGAAAAAGAGCATCAGATCATCATAAATATCTTTTTTGTTGTAAAATATAAAGCACTAAAGTTTGAAATTAAGAACAAGGGAACAATCAAGTGTTGAAACCAAGAACAAATGAATATCAAGGTTTGGAATTAAGAACAAAGAATAAATCAAGAGAAAATCAATTCCCTTGAAAACTAGAGTCTCGAAGGCCATACAAAATATTTAGTGGTTACCCACATATAACATAGCCTAAAACAAGTAATATTTAAGGTTGGTAATCAAGAGCAAAGGAGAACTCAAGAGAAAACACATTCCCCTTGAAAACTAGGGTTTCCAAGGTATACAAGAGATTTAGTGGTTACCAACCATAACATAATTTAAGACAAGGTAATTAATGCAAGAATGATAAGGAATGATGATTTCCTAACAAATAGAAGAAAACCCTACCCTGAACCAAAGCTGTTAGAGTCAAGGGAATACATATACAATAACCCTAACCTCAATGTAAGAGAATGGAAGAAAACCCTACCTTGAATCAAAGCTTTCAAAGTTCTAATCAAAAGTCCAAGCTCTAGAGACCTCCTTTCTCCTCTTTCTTCTTTCCTTTATTTTCTCTTAGGGTTCTAAAGTGTTTAGGGTGACAGTGGAATGTAAGAATGGGATAAAATGTAGTGAAAAGGGGTGTTTTAAATGGCCAAATCCTGACTTTTTCTTTGCAGAATTCGGGATTCTTTCGGGTCTACCGATAGGCCCTTCCGGTAGGGTTTAGCTATTGGTGTTAGACGTACCGGTAGGCTGTTCCAGTAAGGTTCCTTTCCGGTAGGGTTCCCTTCTAGTAGGCCATTCCGGTGTGGTTTGTCTAGTTTTGCCTATATTTTCTATTTTTCATTTCCAATACATTCCAAACCCAACCTAAACTTATACAATATATATATTTATGCATCAAAATTAGTTGGAATAATTTCTATCACGAACTATTTCATATATTCACGAGTTAAAACTAAGTTTTAACTATTATTTACAATATTAACATTTCCTACGGTTCTAACCAGTGTGATTCATTTCTACACCATTACTATATTAAATTACCAAATAATTTATCATTATATTATTTTAAACATATGGGGGTTTACACATCTACACACATGTCTAGTAGCAATGACACACTAACTTAGTGTCTCAAGATAGGGATCAACATCAAAACATTGAGAATCCTCCCACTGCCTCATCAGTAGAGCGCGTGTCACTCACTAGTAGACATTTAAACCCTGAACCATCCCGTTTATCCTTTTCCTGAAATCTAAGGTTATGTTTTCTAACCCTAGAGTTTCTCCTTTCATATACATTTTACCATGCATACAATACACATAACACATTTCACATAACATGTAACAATTTAAGCACATAACACGTAACACACAATGGGTACAATGGTCTAGACTCATGCCCATCAAGTCCTAGGTAAATCGTATACCTAAGCTTTGATACCAAGCTATTACGCCCCAAAACGGGGGGTCCTTTGTCAACCGTTGATAACCAATCAACCCTCGAAAATACTCGTTATTATTGTGCAACCCGACATCACGTCAATAACATCCCCTTAACCAGGACTATAACCCACACGTGAAACGTATAATAATTTTCCATTTGACCCAACCGAGGTCTAACGTACCTTAATTATACTCATTTATAGTTCATTTACACCATTTAACTAAAATGTTTCATAGCCCAAATACATGGCAAAACAATTTCAAATTTCATATTTTTGGAAGAGCTATCGGTAGTTGTTTATGGACCTACCGGTAGTTTTGGTCCACTAGAAAAGTACTACCTGACTACTGGTAGGTGTTACCTACTAGACCATAACTATCGATTGACTACCGGTTGATGTTGCCTATTGGATCATAACTACCTGTTGACTACTGATAGTTCGTGCCCAGAAGGCAAAGTTCTACCAGTTAGGTCCTACCTGTAGGTTCAGCCCAGATTTTCCAACTTCACATGCTTTTCTTTTCCAATTCATTCCAAACCTTTCTAAAACCAACTCAACCCTTACACAACATGTATTTGGGCATCCCATAGGGTTTACACAAGTTCTATTACAATGTTTTACAAAATCATCCAAAGTAAGGCCACATCTCGGCCTTTCTTCATCCCTGGGGCTCCGCATGTGAGCCTTCCACCGGTGTATATCTCCTACCTGAAATATTTTTCCATGAAGGGTGAGCTACGCTCAATAGAGTATTTCTTAAATAGGCCACTTTAAAACCCATAGGCATATGAAATGTCAATGCAACATTTAAACATCAAAAACCATACCAAGCATGAATAAACTAATCAAGGTTGAATCCTACCATGCCCTGCCATGAAATAAGATGAGACCCACGCATGCACTTTGACCCGAGCCCTCAACGGCTCCTACCACACAATGCAATGTCAATGTATGATAAATCTGGCATTGATGTTATATATCAAATAAAAATTTTATAATTAAAATCATACGTCTTTGTTGGGTGGCGGACTTTTGGTGTCGCATCGCCAGCTCCGCACATTGACACACTTTTTTGGACTTGCACAGATGCAAGTGTATAAACTAGCAGCCATGTCTTGCACCCGAAAGAGTTTCTAGCCGTTCTTGCTATACACAACCGTGCGACTCAATTGAAACTTCGTTCCAACTTTTTCCGAGCCCACCCATCATCCACCAAATGTGGTGTTTGAATTAACTATGAACACACACACCCACACTCATGCCCAATACCCATGAACGTGATGCCAACAATATGCCCAATGTTCAATGAATGCCATTGAACGATTTCTACCATTCCAATAACAATTATACCAAAAACATATAATTTCACATTCCTTCAATGCCAACATCTCACAAGCTTGTATATATACATTTCATTCTATAGGAGTTCCCAAGCATGTTACCACAATATCATGCTATCAACATACCAGATTCATCAAGGCATAATAATAATAACACAAAACATACCTACAATTCACATAACTCAAGGATCTCTTTGGGTCAATTTCCATACCTATTTTGAGATAGAATTTATTCAACTCATTTTCCATAGCCATTTCCCCCAAATTTCATTGCAATAGGCTAGTGTTAAATCATCAAATCACCTACCCATTCCATATAAACATTCTAGGTTAAGAGTGAACCTAATTAGGAAGGAACCATACCTTTTGTAGAATAAAATGGCGTTGAGAAGCTCCGAGACCCCAAAACGAACTAGAATCTCCACTTCCCCAAAAACCTGTTCCTCAACCTTTGGTAAAATCCTCACTTTTTGGTATAGTCTCATAGCCCTCGTCGAGAGGAATAACTTTAATACATGACTCGAGTTGATTTGAGCGACGGGGTGGCACAGATCGTAGTAAGAAGGTGGAGAACCAAGATTTTTTCTTCTCCTCATTTCTCACGTTAAACCGGTTGAAGAATGGGGAAAACAATTAGATTTTCTCCCCTTTTTTATACTCTTTAATTGCTTTGTCCATAACGCGCCACACATCCCTCTTTTTTTTGGGGTCTATTTTCGGCCCGAAACGATTAAATTTTGTCCCGTTTCAAGTACAAAAAATTTTTATTTGTCTTAATTATTTTTCAGCTGTCAAAACTTTTAATAATTTTTTTGTGTTTGGGTCATCCAGACCTGTTTGCCTCGTAAAACGCAAAAAAATTGACTATCTCAGAATTCGACAAAAATTGACGGTGTTACTAGATTTCGTGAGATGAATCCTACAGTGAGGTCTATTTTGTCATCCGAGATCTAAAAAAATATTAATTTTCAACCCAATCCAAAGTGTTAAATTATCGTTTTACCCTTTTCCATTAAAAGTCCAAATTTACCTAGGTTTCACACATACGAATGGTAGTCTTTGGTATAGGAAAAAGATTGTGGTTCCCCAGTCTGCGGAGCCTAGAGAGGAAATCCTTTGAGGGTTCTATTGCTGCTATTTTGTTGTACATCCCGATAGCACGAAGATGTATCAAGATCTTCGACGTCAATATTATTGAAGTGGAATGAAGAAACACGTTGGTGACCTTGTTAGCAGATGTCTCATGTGACAACTAGTGAAGGCTGAGCACCAGAGACCAGTAAGCTTGCTCCAGCCCTTAGAGATAGCTTAGTGGAAGTGGGAGGATGTCACGGTGGATTTTGTGACCTACTTTCCACGAACATCGCGAGGACATGATGCGGTATGGGTGATAGTGGACTGGCTTACAAAGTTGGCACACTTTTTGGCAGTGTGGATGACATTCACAATAGAGGAATTCTATAGGTTGTATATATGGGAGATTGTCTGGTTGCATTGGGTGCCCATATCTATAGTATCAGATCAGGATCCCAAGTTTATGGCTCATTTTTAGGAGAGTTTTCATTGGACAATGGGGACACAATTGATGATGAGTACTATTTTTCATCCCCAGATGGACGGTCAGTCGAAAATGACCATCCAGACTTTAGAGGACATTCTGTGGGCATGTGTCCTAGATCTAAAGGGTAGTTGGAAAGAGCACCTACCCTTAGTGGAGTTTGCTTACAACAACAGTTATCAGGCGAACATCCAGATGGCACCCTATGAGGCGCTATATGGGAGGCCTTGTCGATCTCCAATTTGTTGGATGAAAGTAGAGAATGACCCTCAACGGGTCTTGAATTGGTTAGAGACATATCGGAGAAGGTGAACTTGATACGAAAGCATCTTCTCACGGCTCTGAGCTGGCAAAAGAGCTACGTCGACAAACGGCAGCGACCTTTAGAATTTGAGGTAGGAAATCATGTCTTCTTAATAGTGATGCCTAAAAGAGAAATGGTCAGGTTCAGCAAGCGGGGAAAGTTATCGTCGAGGTATATCGGGCCCTTCAAGATACTCGAGAAGTTGGGTACAATTGCTTATCGATTGGCGTTATAGCCAAATTTATCGAGTGTTCGTGCCGTGTTCCATGTTTCTTTTCTCTTAAAATATACCCCAAATCCGACTCATGCAGTGGATTGGGGCAAGCTTATTGTTGATACGGATGACACCTTCAAGGAGGGATCAGTGCGTATCATGGATAATCGAGATCAGGTTTTGTGAGGCAAGAGCATAACACTAGTGAAGGTGTTGTGGCAACACCAACGAGTGAAGGAGGAGGCAACATGGAAGCGTGAAGACACTACATGTACCAATTATCCTTTCTTATTCAAGGATGGAGATACATTTTTATAGTTATTTAGTATTAAATGATGGTTGCATATCCATGTGATTGCAAGTGCAGGTGTATGTGAATTTTGGGGATGAAATTCAGCTTAATAGGTGAAGAATGTAAAACCCAAAAAAATTTGAACATTTTCTAAAAAAAGGGCAAAACGATAATTTATCACTAGAATTTGAATTTAAAAAAAACGTAATTTTCTAGAGCTTGGATGACTCAACAGGCTTTGCCGTTGGGTTTGTATAGCAAAATCGAATTGTCTAGTTAATTTTCATCGAATTTTGAGATAGTCAAATTTTGTGCGTTTTACAAGACGACTGTGTCAAACGACCTAGTGATAAATGTTGAAAATTATAAAATTTCCTCATAATTGAATTAAAAATGAAATTTATTTGAACTTAAACCAGGATGACATGAATTGTTTCGGGGCGAAAACAGACCTGAACAAGTGAAGGACACATTGCACGACTTGGGCTAAGTATTAAAATTATAAATAAGGGTAAATATCTAATATTTCAGTAGAAATATCTGCGGTAATTCTGTCTTCAACATGTGTGGAAGAGGGAGAAGAAAAAGAGAGAAATCCAATGTTTTTCTCTTCTATTCATAGAGTTTCGTCTGTCAGAGTTCGTCGAGCCAAGAGTTAAAGTCGATCTCCTCGATGAAGGCTACGCAACCATACCAAGAACGGAGAATTTCACCAAATATCCAAAGGGGAGATTTGGGAGAAATCATGTTTTGAAGGTTTTAGTTGGTGATCTTGAGGTTCTACTCTTCGATTTACTCTTCAAGAGGTAGGGGTCCCTTCTACTCTAGTTTATTTCTAATCTAGAATGTCCATAAGGGATGGTTAGGTGTAGGTGGTTATATATCACTTGCCTATTGTTATGGAAATGAGAAAATGAGTATAGAAATGGCTTAGACCAACTTCTAGTTTGATTTCGGTATGTGAAAATTACTTGGATATTTTCTTGTAACTTAGTAAAATTTTGGGCATGCTATGTGTTTGTATTATGCCTTGTAAATGAAATTGGTTATGTGATAACGTGTTGGTAAATTATTGTTGATATATGTTTATTGATGTATTGACAATGTGATAAAGTTTAGTGATTATACGCACATGATATAAATTACCATGTTACATGTTGATATGTGGAAATTGCTTACTTGGCATGTATTACAATTTTGGGCATAGAATTGGCATCACATTCATGGGCATGAGTCATGAGTGTGGGTGTATGAGTGCATGTTTGATCAAACACCATACTTGGTGGTTGATAAGTGGCTTGGTACCGTTAGACCAAGGTTTAACTAAGTCACATGGTTGCATACATAGAAAAACTTGTGTCAGGTATAGAAAGAAGGGCTAGATGATCCCTTAGGTGCAAGACCCAGTTATTGGTTTATTCACTTCCGTGCAAGTCCAAAAAAGTGAATTAGGTGTAAGGAGAAAGAAATGCAATTTCAAAATCCATTACCCAACAAAGACACAAGATTTTGTTTTATAAACGTACTCTTGGATGTGCAACATCCAACAATGCTTGATTTTATAAACACATGATTTTTATTTCAAACAAGCATTGGATGTGCTTCATCAATGACAGAGGTTTTACACACGTGCATTGCATTGTGTTGTGGGAGTCAGTGAGGGCTCAAGTTAAAGTGCATGAGTGAGTGTCATCTCATATCATGGCATGACATGGTAGAATTTTAACATTGAATCACATATTCTTGTTTGAAATGGATAAATGTTGTTGATTGTTGCATGTGTACATTTTATATGCATCTAGGTGGGGATTAGTGTGACACCCCAAAATTCGGAGGTCATTAATTAACCGTTGACAGCCCGTCAACCCGCGAAAATACCAGTAGATGTCGCATAACCCGACACCATGTTAAAAGCATCCCTTAATCGAGATTATAACCCACACTGTAACTCAGGTTCTAACATTCATTCAATCCAATCCCAGTCCAACACACCATGTTTCATACCCCATTAGGGTCCAATTTGGTCATTTAGATGAAGGAAATTCAAAGCCCAAAGCTTGACAAAACCATTTCAAATTTTCAGATTTTTGGACTGACTACCGGTAGTTAGGGTCTATTGGAAAAGTACTACCGGTTGACTACTGGTAGCTGTTGTCTTCTAGGCCATAACTACCTGTCGACTACTGGTAGTTGTTCCTTTCTGGACCATAAGCTACCGGTTGACTATCGGTAGTTCGTGCTCAGAAAAAAAAATTTCATTTGTTGACTACCGGTAGTTCCTACCGATAGGTTCAACCCAGATTTGTCTACTTCACATGTTTTTCATTTGGAATTCATTCCAAACCTTTCTAAAACCAACCCAACTCTTACATAATACGTATTTGGGCATCCAATAAAGTTTATGCAAGATCTATTACAACATTTGCATGCGATTTTATTTAATTACATGCCAAACTAAACATTCATCATAATTTTACAAATTACTCAAAATAAGCCACATTTCGGCTTCTTCATCCTTGAGGCTCAAAGTGAGAACTATCCATTAGCGTAAACCCCATGCCTGAAATATTTTCCCATAAAGGGTGAGTCACGCTCAGTAGATTATTTTCTAATTAGGCTACTCCCCAATCCAAATGCACATGAAATACTCATATGCAACTAATTCACCATTCATACATTCCTAGCATGGATATGCTATCAATGTTGAAAATTTACAATGCAATGCTATGGAATGAGATGAGACTCACTCTTACTAATGTGCATTTGTCCTTCCCGGCTCATCGGCACATGCAATTGCTTATGTGCATTTGCTCGTCATCCATGATCCCGACCTTCCCGGCTCTCCAACACATACAACTTCCCATGTGTATGATTTCGTCATCTATGTTATACATCAAATGACATTACTAATCCAGGGTCTTTTATGGGTGAGTATTTATGGACTTACACCAACGGCACCCAACCGACACTGGATTTATGGACTTCCACCAACAGTCTCGTGTACACCGACACATTTTATGGACTAATACTAAAGGAAGTGCGTATCCATATCACCGGGCCTTGTATCCGAGGAATCTTCTAGCCCTTCTTACTAACCCCAACTCTCAACACCATGCAACCCGTGCGACTCGGCCAAGTTGTCGACCTAGCACACTCGATCCCACTTGTCATACACCCAGGGTGGTGCTGACTATATCATGCACACACCCACTCAATCGCGATGTTTCCATGCATATGCAATGCAATGTCTCATTGCAACCACAATATAATGTCCAATATGCTATGTGTGCCATATGAACTAATTCAAACCCAATTCACATACTCTATGACAAATTATTTGGAAAACATATAATTCTCATGCTTCACAATGTCAATAAACCAATATGCATTTATCAATATTTTATCCATAACTCAAGTCCAAGCATGTCATCTCATATTAAGCAATAACACACACTTCCAAATCAAGGTATAATGTAAACACATAACATGCCCATAATTCACATAATTCAAGAAATCACATTATGCAATTTCTACATACCCATTTCAAGATACAATATATTCTACCTAATTTCAATACCCATTTCACCAAGATCACTTCTTTAGGCAAGTCATGTATATCTATATTAACCTTCCCATTTCAATATAACATTCAAAGTTGTGAATAGACCTAAGTAGGAGAAACCCCTACCTGTTGAAGCGTAAGGAGCGACCATATGAAGCTCCACGAACCTGCTTCTAACCCAAATGTCGCCCTTTCAAAAATCCCGTTCTTTGATCTTAGGTGAAAAACCTCCTTTTTAGTATAGGAGCGTAGCCCTTGACGAGGAGAACAATTTTCCCTCTTGGCCCGAACGGATCCGAGCCCTCAATCTTCGTAGATCTTAGAGAGAATGTGGAGAAAACCTTAGAGAGAAGGTGGAGAAAATCTTCCTAGATATTGACCGGGTATCAGCTGAAGAATGGGGAGAAAATCATATTTTCTCCTCTATTTATATTTTTAGAATACTTGGCTCACAATTTGCCACACATCCCTTTTTATTTCAGGTTCGTTTTCATCCCGAAATAATTAAATTTTGCCCCGGTTCAAGTTTAAAATATCTTTATTTTAAATTATTTTATATTATTTTCTCAAATTCATAATTTAATTAAAATTTTCGTATTTGAGTCTACGGGGGCCTGACCGCCTCAAAAACGTGCAAAAACCCGATTGTCTCAAAATTCGAAGAAAATTGACATGGTAACTAGATTTCGCGAGACGAATCCAATGGTGAGGTCCGTTTTATCATCTGAGCTCTAAAAAATTTAGGTTTACAACCCGAATTATGGTGACAATTTACCATTTTGCCCTTTATTCATAAAAGTTCAAATTTACCCGGGTTTTTACTGTAGCCTCTGTAGGAGATACTCTATTGAGCGTAACTCAATCTATTTAGGAAAATATTTTAGGTGTGGAGTTGGCACCGGCGGATGGTTCCCATTTAGAGCCTCTAGAATCAAGACGGGCCGAATTGTAGCCTTTAAACGATTTTGTTAAACATTTGTGGAAATGATGGTTGAGACATGTAATTCTATACAAAAGATTGTGATAGAACTTGTGGTAACTATGTTCGATATACAAATATATGTTATATAAGTTTTGGATGATTTTGGAATGGTTCAGAATGGATTGGAAACAGAAACAAGGTAAAATAGGGAAAATTGGGTTGAGAGTACCAGTACACTATTGCCTGGTGGACAGACAGTACCGGTACGGTGTATCACGTACCGGTACATTACTGTCCAATGGGCAAATCTTACCGGTACACAGTTTCGATACACTCTTAAAAAATCTCAAATTTTAAAATTGGTTTGTCATGCTTTC
>CM042199.1:23343198-23358613 GCA_023539305.1 Ilex asprella | reverse complement strand
GCGGTTAATCGTGTCGGTTAATCGTGTCGTGTTGAATTTTGACAGGCCTAATGCTGATATGAATGAATGTGATGCCCCACTATCAAACAACACTTTAGGCAATAAGCGAGAAAGTAGAAATGTACCCTGTATCACCGACTGATCTGCCGGCTCAGTTTGTGGCACCATGGCGTAAACACGCCCTTGAGTCCCCAAAGTTCCGGCCTCCAAGCCCTGTCCTCGGCCTCGACCCATGCCCTGGCCTATCTGGCCTGATTGCGGAGTCTCTGCTCAAAAAATGGTAGGAGTCTGAGTAGCACCCTGGAACTAGTACTGCTTTTCCTGGCCCATAGTGGGGTAGGGAGGAATATAATGCGTCTGTGACTGTCCCACCGAAGATAGGTACTGAGGTGTCCCATAACCCTGGGATCCCTGGCTCTAAGGGCATTCCCGCTTTATGTGACCCGGCTGGAGACAATGAAAACAACTCTTCTGGCCTGCCTGGTAGGTAGTCCCGAAGTTGCCCCCACCTTGTGAAAATTGACCTTGGCCTTGATGACCGCAGCCCTGTCCCTGTGGAGTAGAAATCCTCTGCTTCTTCCATGAACTAGAAGAAGAGGATTGACCCTCCTTCTTCTTGTCCTTAGCACCTGCCTCCCGGATGCTTCGAGAGTCTTCCACTTCTCTCTCAATGGCCATCGCTGTTTCGACCATTGTATCTTAGTCTTGCAGGCGGAGGCCCACAATCTTTCCTCCGATGGACAATTTCAAACCATTCTCAAACTTTCTCACTTTGGCCATGTCGGTGGCCACGTAATCATCGGCAAAACGGGATAGTTCAGTGAACCTAGCCACATATTCCATCACCCTTATCGTGCCCTACTTTAATTCTAAGAATTCCTTGGCCTTTGCATGTCGAACGGTTGTCGGGAAACACTTGCCCATGAAGAGCTCCTGGAACTCTCCCCATGTCATGGTCTCCAAGTTCTTGGATTCTGTCACCCAATCCCACCATACTTGGGCTTCTCCTTCTAGCTGGAATGCCGATAGTCTTATCTTAGAGGCATCTGAGGTGATCTCCATAGCCCTTAAGATCTTGTTTACATGCTAGAACCAATGGTCGGCCACCATCGGATCTGCTCCTCTTGTGAAAACTGGAGGCTTGTGTGCCTTGAAGTGTTGGAGGTTACTCGTGCCTCCCTGATTGGCATTGGCACTAGTTTGTGCAATAGTGGCCGCCATCATGGCTATAGTCTCATTAAACGCTTGTTGATCAAAGGCCGGTGGTGGTTGATTATTATTCCTCCCACCACCTCGGCGTCCTCTTCCTCTACTATCTTCACACATGTTAAATGGCAACAACACGCTAACTTAGTATCCCGAACTGGGGATCAAGTGCAAACTTTGAGAATTTTCTCATTGTCTCACTAGTAGGGCACATGTCACCCACTAGTAGAACTTTGTACCATGAACCATCCGTTCACCTTTTTTCCTACACCCAAGGTTGTGTTTTCTAACCCTAGTGTGTTCACTTCCCTACACATTTTACCATGTATAAATCATATAACAAATACCACATAACATGTAGCAAGTAAAACACATAACATGAAATGCACATGGAATGCAATGGTTTAGACCAATTGCCCATCAAGCCCTAGGTAATTCGTGTACCTAGGCTCTGATACCAAGTTGTAATGCCCCAAAATCTGGGGGTCCCTTATCAACTGTTGACCCACTGTCAACCCGCGGAATATACATTTCTTACCTCAATCCCAGACCTTAAGTTCAAACAAATCCCCTTAATCGGAACTTTAACCCACGGTTAAATCCGGTGTTCTTTTAGTCATTTAATTCATCCGACGTGTGGTGTGCCTCAAAATAGTTCATTTGCAACCTTTGAATCAAGGAAAACCAAGTCCAAAAGCATAAGAACCAATATTCAAATTTTAGAATCTTTCAGCTGTACCGGTATGCCGTACCAGTACGAAATCATACCGGTACGTCGAACTTTCTGGACCAAAGTGTACCGGTACGTGCGTACCGACACTGTCTACCCAGATTTTTACAATTTCATTCATTTTTTTGTTTCCAATTCATTCCAAACCTTACCAAAACCAACCCAACACTTACACAACATGTATTTGGGCCTTCCACATAGATTTTACAATTCTATTACATCATTTGAATACAATCACATTTAATTACATACCAAAAGTAAATATTCATTTCACTTTTATAATTTTTGTCAAAAAGAGCCACATTCTGGCTTCTTCACCCTTGGGATTCAAAGTGAGAGCCATCTGTCGGCATGAGCCCCGCACCTGAAATGTTTTCCCCATAAAGGGTGAGCTACACTCAATAGAGAACTTCCTAAAATAGGCTACTCCCCAACCCAAATGCACATGAAATGCTCATATGCAACCAATCTGCCATTCACATGTTCCAAAAATATATATGACATCAATGCTGGAAATTTGCCATGTAATGTTATGGAATGAGATGCGACTCACTCCCAATAACCAAACTCAGGCCCTTCCCAGCCCTTCGACACATGAAATTTACAATCGTGTAATTGCTTGTCATCCATGAACCCGAGCCCTTCCCGGCTCTCCTACACATGCAATTTCCCATGTGTATAATCCCGTCGTCTATGTTACACTTCAAATGATATTTTTCATCCGGGGTCTTGTTTGGGGTGGGTGTTTATGGGCTTACACCAACGGTACCCAACCGACACGGGATTTATGGACTTCTACCAACGGTCCCACGTACACCGATACACTTTATGGACTAATACCAACGGCAATGCGTATCCAATCACCGGGCCTTACACCCAAGGGATCTTCTAGCTCTTCTTGCTAATCCCGACCCACAACACCATGCAAAATCGTGCGACTCGGCCAAGTTATCGACTTAGCTTCCTCGAGTCCACTCGTCATCCACCCATGTGGTGTTGACTACTTCCATGCATAACCACCCATTTGGTGCGATGTCCCCATGTATATGCAATGTAATGCCCCATTGCAACTCTACTACAATGTTCAATATGCAATATATGCAACATGAACCATTTCAAACCCAATTCACACAATCCATGACAGTTATATCCAAGGCATATAATTTTCATAATTCTCAATGCCAATAAACAAGCATGTATTTATCGACATTATCCAAACCCATATCCAAGCATGTTATCTCTTATTAAGCAAATAACACACTTCATAATCACGACATTATGTAAACACATAACATGCCCAAATGACACAAATTCTCATGGAATTTTCCCAAAATAAATTACCACATTTTCCTAATTCCAAGTTAGGAATTTACCGTAATCTATTTTCATTCTCATTTTCCTACCCATTTCATTTTATTTTCTTTCAATAGGCAGGTGATATAGACATCTATCAACCTACCCATTTCATTTAACATTCTAGGTTGTGAATACCACCCAAATAGGGGAATTCCCTACCTCTTGTAGCGTGAGGAATGACCATAGAAGCTCCAAGGGACAAACCCAACTCGATTCCAAGCTCTTCCCCAAATTTTTGGTTTTCAACCTTCGGTGAAAGCCCTCCTTTTTGGTGTGTACGTGTAGCCCTCATCGAGGAGATCGACTTTCCCTCTTGGCTAGCCTGGATTCGAGCTCTCCAGCTCCGTAGATCGTAGAGAAAAGTTAGGGTTTCCCTCTCTTCTCTATAGGCTGGAAATGGCTGAATAAAATGGGGAAAAATATGATTTTTCCCCAATTTATAATTTTAGAACACTTGGCCCATAATGCGCCACACGTCCATTTTAATTTCAGGTCCTTTTTCATCCTAAAACGATTAAATTTATCTCCGGTTCAAGTTCAAAATATTTTTAATTTATCTTAACCTCATTTGTTTTAAAAATCTCATAATTTTTTCAAAAATTTCGTATTTGGGTCTCCCGAGGTCCGATCGCCTCGAAAACGCAAAAAATTCGACTGTCTCAGAATTCGGTGAAAATTTACATGGTCACTAGATTTCGTGAGAAGATTCCAATGGTGAGGTGTATTTCATCATCAAAGTTCTAGAAAGTTTCATGTTTATAACCCTGACCATTTAAAACTTTATCATTTTACCCTTTATTGTTAACAGTTTAAATTTACCCAGGTTTTTACATGAATTATATGAATTTTAGAATGTATATGAAAAGGAGGAACACTAGGTTAGAAAACACAACCTTGGTTTTGGAGAATAGGATGAACGGGATAGTTTATGGTATAAATGTCTACTAGTGTGTGACATTTGCTCTACTAGTGAGACAACGAGAAAGTTCTCAATGTTTAAATGTTAACCCCTGTTTTGAGATAGTATGTGAGACTCTATTGCTATCTGACATATGTAGATGGAAAATCGAGGAAGAGGACTCTGAGGCGATGGGCGGAACAACAACCAACCACCACTGGCCTTTGACCAACAAGCCTTTATGGAGGCTATTGGTATTGCGGCGGCTACCATAGCACAAGCTAGTACTACAGCCGCTAACATTGCACAGACTGGTGTGAATGTAGGTCATGGAGGATCAAGTAACCTCCAAAATTTTAAGGCATACCATCCTCCGGTCTTCTTGGGAGGGGCGGACCCGATGGTTGTTGACCACTGGATTCGGCAAGTGGAAAAGGTCTTAAGGGCTATGGAGATCATCTCCGACACCACCAAGATAACTCTGGCTACTTTTCAGCTGGAAGGCGAATGCCAGTTATGGTGGGATTGGGTGAAGGACTCCAAGAATTTGGAGGCCATGACTTGGGCAGAATTTCTGGAGCTCTTTATGGGCAAGTACTTTCCGACGTCTATTCGGCAAGCCAAAGCTCATGAGTTCCTAAACCTGAGATAAGGCACTATGATAGTGCTTGGGTACGTGGCTAAGTTCACGGAGTTGGCTCATTTTGCTGATGACTACGTGGCCACTGATATGGCCAAGGTGCAAAATTTTGAGGATGGGCTAAAGTTGTCCATTCGAGGCAAGATTGTAGGTCTTCTCCTGTAGGACTTCAATTTGATGGTCACACCAGCTATGGCCATTGAGAGAGAGGTAGACGATGCAAGAAACATTCGAGAAATAGGTGTTAAGGATAAGAAGAATGAGGGCCAGTCCTCTTCTTCTAGTGCGGGAAAGAAGCAACGGACTTCTGCTCCACAGGGACAACAACGGCAAGGCCCCGGCTATCAAGGTCAAGGCCATGGTCGATTCTCTCAAGTCAAGGGAAATTTTGGGACCACTTATCAAGCAGGTCAGAAGACTTGCTATTTCTACCATCAGTTTGGTCATATGAGGAAGGATTGTCCTCAACGACAAGGATCCCAAAGCTATGGGACATCCTAATCTTAGTCTTCAGTGGGACAGCTGCAAACACAGTTTATTCCTCCTTACCTCACAATGGGTCAAATGAGCCAGTACCAGTCTCAAGGTGCTGCACCAGTGCCTATCATTTTTCGAGCGGGGACACCGCAGACAGGCCAGATGGGCCATGGCATGGGTCGACTCTGAGGACAAGGCTTATAGGCTGGGACTTTGGGGGCCCAAGGGCGTGTCTACTCCATTACACCTCACACTAAGCTGGTAAATCAGTCGATTATCCAAGGTACATTTCTACTCTCTCGTTTATCGGCAAGAGTATTATTTGACTCAAGTGCATCGCATTCATTTATTTCTGCATCTTGTGTGAAAGACTTGGGCTTAGAGGTTGAAACGTTAGAAGAGCCGTTACATGTAAGTTCTCCCCTGGGAGCTAGGGTGAGAGTTGATCAGATATGTCAAGGTTGTGAGTTAGAGATCTCGGGGATTCTACTCACTGTGGACCTTAGGGTCATAGACATGTCGGAGTTTGATGTCATCCTAGAGATGGATTGGTTGATAGCACATCGTGTTGTTACTGATTGTGATTGTAAGAGGGTCACAACTTATACGCCTGAGGGCGTTTGTTTTAAGTTCTAAGGGAAAAAGCATGGTGCTTTACCTTAAGCCGTGTACGACTCTAGATGGCACGAGCAGTTGATGTGTTAGCTAGCAAGCCTTACCCTGGAGGACGAGGAGAGACAGGAGTTGGGTCTACCTCGGGTTGTGTGTGATTATGAGGATGTCTTTTCGAATGAACTACTGGGATTACCTCCACATAGGTATATAGACTTCACCATTGAGTTACATCCTGGCACTTCGCCCATTTCTATTAGTCCACATAGGATGCCGCCTACTGAGTTGCAAGAACTCAAGGTCCAATTGCAAGAATTGTTGGACAGGGGCTTTATTAGACTGAGCACTTCACCTTGGGGCGCTCCGGTGTTATTTGCAAAGAAGAAGGATAAGACCCTTCGACTATGCATTGACTACCGATAGTTGAACAGGGTGACTATCAAGAATAGGTACCCTTTGCTGAGGATTGATGACTTGTTCAATCAATTGAGAGGAGCTCGGTCTATTCTAAGATAGATCTACGTACTGGTTACCATCAGTTGAGAGTTAAGGAGACGGACATCCCTAAGACAGCGTTTAGGATGTGGTATGGACATTTCAAGTTTACTGTCATACCTTTTGGATTGACGAATGCTCTAGCGGCATTTATGGATCTCATGCATAGGGTGTTCCAACCCTATTTAGATCAGTTTGTCGTAGTTTTTGTGGACGACATTTTGATTTACTCCAAGTCTGAGGAAGAGCATGAGGGTCACTTGAGGATTGTTCTTTAGACCTCGAAAGAACATCAGTTGTATGCCAAGTTCAGCAAGTGTGAATTTTGGCTGGCTGAGGTGAAATTTTTGGGACATGTGGTGTCGACTTCGGGTGTATCTATGGACTCGGAGAAGGTTGAGGTAGTTATGAATTGGGAGAGGCCGAAATTAGTCTTCGAGATACATAGTTTCTTGGGATTGGCAGGATACTATCGACGGTTCATTGATGACTTCTCTCGACTAGATGCACCTATGACCAGGTTGACTTGAAAAGAGGTCAAGTTTGAGTGGAATGATTCTTGCGAGAAAGCATTCCAGGAGTTAAAGAGGAGGCTTACTTCAGCCCCTATCTTGATAGTCCCGAAAAGGGGACAGAGGTACACAGTGTATTGTGATGCCTCGAAGGACGGACTGGGGTGTTTTTTGATGCAGTTTGGGAGGGTAGTGGCTTATGGTTCTTGACTGTTAAGGAATCACGAGCAGAATTACCATACGCACAACATGGAGTTGGCGACCATTGTCTTTGCCTTGAAGGCTTGGCGCCACTAACTATACGGCAAGAAGTTCGAGGTATTTTCGGACCACAAAAGTCTGAAGTACATCTTTACACACCGGGACCTCAACATGAGGCAACGCAGGTGGATGGAATTTCTGGAAGACTATGACTTCACTTTGCATTACCATCCTGGTAAGACAAATGTGGTGGCTGATGCACTTAGTCAGAAGTCACGGGGAGTTCTGGCTTGTGTGGCTTCTCAAGAGTGGCAGATGCTCAAGACTGTGGGACAATTTGGGCTACACTACTTGGGACAGACTCAAGGTACTTTGAGAAGTTTAGTGGCTGCGCCTTCTCTACTGAGCATAGTAATTGAGTCTTAGGGGCAAGACCCGGAGATAGTGTCCATTAAGGACCGAGTACAGTCAGGCACGAGTGATGAGGGCTGGGCCATTCACTCGGATGGTAGTCTTCGGTATCGAGGAAGGGTTGTAGTTCCTCAGTTGGAGGATCTGAGGGAGGAAATCCTTAAGGAGTTCCATTGCTCTCGATTTGTGGTTCATCCAGACGACACAAAGATGTATCATGATCTTTGTTGCCAGTATTACTGAAGTGGAATTAAGAGGTAGGTTGGCGACTTTGTTAGTCAATGCCTCACATGTCAGAAAGTGAAGGTTGGACAATAGAGACCAGCAGGATTACTCTAACCTTTGGAGGTAGTTGAGTGGAAGTGGGAGCATGTCACGATGGATTTTGTGACCCACTTGCCACAGACATCGCAGGGACATGACGCGGTATGGGTGGTAGTGGACCGACTTACTAAGTCGGCACACTTTTTAGCGGTGCGAATGACCTTCACACTGGAGGAATTCTGCAGGTTATATATACGGGAGATTGTCCGATTGCATGGGGTACTCGTATCTATAGTATCGGATCGGGATCCCAAGTTTACGGCTCATTTTTGGGAGAGTTTCCAACAAGCCATGGGGACACAGCTGATGATGAGCACTGCTTTTCATCCCTAGATGGACGGTCAGTCAGAAAGTACCATTCAGACATTAGAGGACATGCTACGGGCATGTGTCCTAGATTTCAAGGGTAGCTGAAAAGATCATTTACCTTTGGTGGAGTTCGCTTATAACAATAGTTATCAAGCGAGTATACAGATGACACCCTACGAGGCGTTATACGGGAGGCTTTGTCGTTCTCTAGTTTGTTGGACGGAGGTAGGAGAGAGATCTTCTACGGGTCCGAATTTGATTAGCCACACCTCGGAGAAGGTAGATTTGATATGAAAGCGTCTTCTCAAGGCACAGAGCCGACAGAAGAGCTATGCCGATAGACGGCGGCGACCTCTGGAGTTTGAGGTGAAAAATCATGTCTTCTTGAAGGTGATGCCTACAAGAGGGGTGGTCAGGTTCGGCAAGCGGGGAAAGCTGTCGTCGAGGTATATCGGGCCCTTCGAGGTACTCAAGAGGGTGGGTGCAGTTGCTTATCGGTTGGCGTTACCGCCAAATCTATCGGGTGTTCACACAGTATTCCATGTCTCTATGCTCCGAAAGTATACCCCAGATCCGACTCATGTGGTGGATACCTTCGAGGAGGGACCGGTGCGTATCATGGATAGCCAGAATCAGGTTTTGTAAGGCAAGATCGTGAGGCTAGTGAAGGTGTTGTGGCAATACCGAGGAGTAGAGGAGGCGACATGGGAGAGTGAGGACACTATTCGTACCAACTATCCCTTCTTATTCGAGGATGGAGGTACTTTCTTGTAGTCATTTAGCATTAAATGACTGTTGCATATGCATTTGATGGTATGTGTATATGTATGTGAATTTTGGGGACAAAATTCTTTTAAGGGGGAAGAATGTGAAACCCGGGAAATTTTGAATTTTTTCAAAAAGGGTAAAAAGGTAATTTGCTACTGTAATGAGAAAATTAAAATACGTGTTCTATTGACCTCGCATGACACAATGGACTTCGCCGTTGGACTCGTATCACAGAATATAGCTACCATGTCAAATTTCGTCGAAATCCGTGTTAAGTCAGATTTTTTGCACGTAGTTCGAGACAACTGGGTGGCGGGTGACCTCATCGAGGTCCCCAAATGTGGGAAACTTAAAATTTATTTTTTTTTTGATTAAAAGTTCGAATAAAATTAATTTGAGCTTAACCAGTAATGTGATTAATCGTTTCATGGCGAAATCAGACCCGATTAAGCGAAGGACACGTGGCGCGACGTGGGCCGAGCATTTAAAATTATAAATAGGGCTTAATATCTTAGAAAATCAGATATTCAACTCACTTGTGCACCCTTGTTTAGCCATTCAAGGAGAGAGAGAGAAGAGAGAGAAACCGTTTCCTTCTTCAACCTTCCTCGATTTCTCGGAGTTTGGTCACTCGAAATCTCTTAGACCAAGAACTAAAGTTGTTCACCGTCACGAGGGCTACGTCTACATACCAAAAATAAGTGGTTTCATTGAAAATCCAAGAGGAGGACCTTGGGGAATTCAAGGCTTTGGAGTTGTTTTGGTGATTATAAAAGTCTTCTACACTTCTACAAGAGATAGGGTTCTTCCTACCTTGAACTATTCTTTCCTTAGGTGTTGGCAGACTAAGGGTTTGGTGCATATGTTAGGCATATGTATTGATTTATATATATATATATATATGTCTATGGTAATGGAAATGTAAAAGTAAGTATAAAAATGGTTTAAGCTACTTGCTAGCTTGATTTTGATATATGAAAGTTACATGTGATCTATCATGTAACTTAGTGAAATTGAAGGCATGCAATGTGTTATATAAATTATGCCTTGAGAGTGTTTGATGAAATGTCTTGAGTGTTTGAAAATTGTGGTTTTGATTGAATTGAAATCACATGCTTAAGTTATGTGATAACTTGTGGAATCATGTGTTTATGACATGACTTATGATGGATATGTGTTTGTTGATATATGCATGTGTGATATATTAACATTATGATGAACATGGTATTTACATGCTTAGGAAATAAATTTCTTTTGGATGTATTGAAAATGTTCATGTGTTATGCTTAGTATATTGAGCATTATATTGTGTGCAATGGGACAGAGCATTGCATATGCACGGAAGCATCTCATTGCATAGGTGTGTGCATGGGTGCCGTTAATACCACATTTGGTGATTGATGGAAGGCTTGAAAAAGTTGGGCCGAAGGCCTAGCTAAGCCGCAAGATTTTATGAAGTTGGGTTAGGGTAGCAAGAAGAGGCAAGACGACCTCTCGGGTGCAAGACTCGGTGATTGGAAGATGCACTCCCTTGGTTCAGTCCATAAAGTGTGTGGGTGTATGCAGAACCCTTGGTGGAAGTCCACGAATTTCGTGTGGGTTAGATGACCCTTGGTGTGAGTCCATGAATATCCACCCCCAAGAAAGACCCTAGTATTGAACATGTCATTTGATGTGAATATAAATGACTAGATTGAAAAACTTTGGCAAATCCATGGTGTTGTAAAAGTCGGTGAGGACTCGTGCTGAAGTAAATGAGTGAGTGGCATCTCATTTCATGTCATTGTTGCATTCGAACATTGAATGCATGTTCTAGTATAAAATGGTTGATTTTATGTTGCACTTGATTTTAAGTCGCACCTGATTGTTGCATGAGCATGAGCATCTAAGGTGAGGAGTAGCCTTTGTAGGATTTTCTTTACTGGGCGATGGCTTACCCTATAAGGGAAACATTTCAAGTGCGGATCGTATGCAGATGGATGACTCCTATGTAGAGCATCAAAGGTGAAGAGAGACCAACCTGTGGTCTTCAACCTTGAATTTTTGTAAACCTTTTGGGTTAAATTGGTTTTTGGCATGTAAATATTGAAAACACATTTCAATACTTGTAATAGAACTTGTATAATTTATGCTTAATGTACAAAGGCATGTTCTATGAGTTTTGGATGAATTTGGATTGGTTTTGGATGGATTGGAAATCGATTGGGAATGAAATATAAGATTTTGAGACATTCTGGAATTGGAGTTACGTTCGAACGTTGGTGACGTTCGAACGTAAACCAGCATTTTGCGTTAGTAACGTTCGAACGCCCATCACTTTCGAATGTTGGGAGCTTGCAGTACTCTGAGTTTTCCTTTAGATGAATAGTATTTTCAGCAGAGAACCAAAGTACTGGGAGCAACTTACGTTCGAAGCCACATCACGTTCGAACGTCAGAAGCAACCCACGTTCAAACGCCAATCCACGTTCGAACATTGAGATTTAAACTGAAATTTTTGAAAATTTAAAACTAAGTCCCTATGCTTTTGGACTTTGATGTCTTAGTTCTCAATGATACAAATGAACACTAATTGAGGTATATTGAGGTATGTTGGACCTCGGTCGATTTAAGGATAACTTGTACACGAGTTATGCGTGTGGTTTGAAATCCCGACTTAAGGGATGCTCGTGACGTCATGTCGGATTGTGCGACACTCACGGATATTTCGGCGGGTTTTCGGGTGGTCAACAGTCAATAAAGGACCTCCGAATTTTGGGACGTCACAGCTTGGTATCTGAGCATAGGTATACTATTACCTAGGGCTTGATGGACATTGGGTTTAGACCATTGCCTTCCATGTGCATACATGATTAATTGTTTTGCTTGCTCTATGTTATGTGCTAAATGACATGTGAATTGTAACACCCCAAAATCCGGGGGTCCCTTATCAACTGTTGACCTACCGTCAACCCGCGGAATATACATTTCTTACCTGAATCCCAGACCTTAAGTCCAAACAAATCTCCTTAATCGAGACTTTAACCCACGGTTAAACCCGAACTTCTTTTGGTCATTTAATTCATCCGAGGTGTGGTGTGCCTCAAAATAGTTCATTTGCAACCTTTGAATCAAGGAAAACCAAGTCCAAAAGCATAAGAACCAATATTAAAATTTCCGAATCTTCCGGCTGTATCGGTACGTCGGTTGTACCGGTACGTCGAACTCTATGGACCAAAGTGTACCGGTACGCAACGTACCGGTACTGTCAACCCAGATTTTTACCATTTCATGCATTTTTTCGTTTCCAATTCATTCCAAACCTTACCAAAACCAACCCAACACTTACACAACATGTATTTGGGCATTCCACATAGATTTTACAGTTCTATTACATCATTTGAATACAATCACATTTAATTACATACCAAAAGTAAGTATTCATTTCACTATTACAATTTTTGTCAAAAAGAGCCACATTCCGGCTTCTTCACCCTTGGGACTCAAAGTGAGAGCCATCCGCTGGTATGAGCCCTGCACCTGAACTGTTTACCCCATAAAGGGTGAGCTACGCTCAATAGAAAACTTCCTAAAATAGGCTACTCCCCAACCCAAATGCACATGAAATGCTAATATGCAACCAATCCACCATTCACATGTTCCAAACATATATATGATATCAATGTTGGAAATTTGCCATGCAATGTTATGGAATGAGATGCGACTCACTCCCAATAACCAAATTCAGGCCCTTCCCGGCCCTTTGACACATGAAATTTACAATCGTGCAATTGCTTGTCATCTATGAACCTGAGCCCTTCCCGGCTCTTCTACACATGCAATTTCCCAGGTGTATAATCCCGTCCTCTATGTTACACTTTAAAAGACATTTTCTATCTGGGGTCTTATTTGGGGTGAGTGTTTATGGGCTTACACCAACGGTACCCAACTGACACGAGATTTATGGACTTCCACCAACGGTCCCGTGTATACTGACACACTTTATGGACTAATACCAACGGCAGTGTGTATTCAATCACCGGGCCTTACACCCGAGAGATCTTCTAGCCCTTCTTGCTAACCTCGACCCACAAAACCATGCAAAACCGTGCGACTCGGCCAAGTTATAGACTTAGCTTCCTCGAGTCCACTCGTTATCCACCCATGTGGTGTGTTGTCCGAATTTGGTATTGACAATTTACGTGCAAGTATACCCGATCAACAAGTAATAAAGTGATAAGTAGAGTATCATTCCCACGGAGAATTATTGCTAATAAATTTCAAGTACTAACTTTGTATCAATCCAATTTTATTTAAACAATTGAAGTTGAACTATGAATTCACTAATTTAAAACTAAAGCTAAACTTAATAATCAAGGGTTGAATTTCCCGGATAAAAGAAATTAAGATTACAACTTCCCCTAATGCTTCGTATAAATCTTTCTACTCTCCTTCTAGTAAATTGATCAAAATAAGGTGTTAACTGAGACTTCAAAATTATTTATCAAACCTCTTCCGATAGTTAGATAAGCATATCTCTCCCAATTAAATTGCTATATTCCTACGCAAAATAAGTTGGAATAGATTCATTAAGTTCAAACTCTCATAAAAGTTACACACGGCGTATAGGTATATTCCTATCCTATACACAAACCTAGCTATTCAACCCTAAGGAGAATAAACTAGACGTATGTCATCATATTCAGATCTATCCCTAGAATTCATCTCCCAATTTCATCTAGAGAATCAAATTAATTGTTGGCCACACAATCATACATTAAGCACAAAATATGACAAACAACTCATGTATGATCAACAAGAACTAGAAACGAGAGTAGAGCAATTTAACTAAACATTAGGTTTAGTTGCAATCTTAATAGAAATTTAGTTCATAATGTAATTAAAAAACATCCTTCTCAAATTAAACAACATCTCAGAAAAATAAGAATTAAAAGTAAGAGAAAAGGAATGAAAACTTAGGTGCAATCTTCAATCCTTCTCTAGCCTTCAAGTCCAATCTTCTTGGTGTCGATTCCTTGATTCTTGTCTTCAATATTCTTCCAATTCCTTGGTATTTTCTAGATGTTTTCAGCCCCCAAAACTCAGAATCCCATTATCCCACACAAACCCTAGCATATATGAGGCCTTGGAGTCCAATTTCGGGTCAAAACAAGTCATAACTTCGCGTCCCGGACTAGCACACGCGCAGCTGCGCTAAAACGGCGCTGAAACAGCGCTACATGGACAGTGTGTGGGCACAGGGGCGCTGGAACAACGCTGGAACAGCGCTGCTCTCTTTATATCTACTCCAGACCGGTTTTCGTAGAATTGTCATAACTCTTCATCCCAATGTTCGATTGAGCTGAAAATTTGAAACAATACAAAAGACATCCAGATCTACAACTTTCATGTTTTGCACTTTTTCATATTCAAAGTGGATCATGTTAAAAAATGGGAAAAACAGCGGCACTGCGTCAAAACTTTGGGAAACTAGTGGGCTAATTCTTCCAAATCGACCTTGTTTCCTTCCAAATCATCTTGTTTGCTTCCAAATGATGATTCCTACCAAATAACATCAAAACACACAAAACAAATAAAAATGAACATAAAATAATTGAAAACTTACAATTTCATCAAGCTGAAAGTACACAATTGTAGATATAAAACCCACTCATCATGGTGTTGACTACTTCCATGCACAACCACCCATTTGGTGCAATGTACCCATGCATATGCAATGTAATGCCCCATTGCAACTCTACTACAATGTTCAATATGCAATGTATGCAACATGAACCATTTCAAACCCAATTCACACAATCCATGACAATTATATCCAAGGCATATAATTTTCATAATTCTCAATGCTAATAAACAAGCATGTATTTATCGATATTATTCAAACCCATATCCAAGCATGTTATCTCTTATTAAGCAAATAACACACTTCATAATCACAACATTATGTAAACATATAACATGCCCATATAATACAAATTCTCATGGAATTTTCTCAAAATAAATTACCACATTTTCTTAATTTCAAGTTAGGAATTTACCGTAATCTATTTTCATTCTCATTTTTCTACCCATTTCATTTCATTTCCTTTCAATAGGCAAGTGATATAGAAATCTATCAACCTACCTATTTCATTTAACATTCTAGGTTGTGAATACCACCCAAATAGGAGAATTTCCTACCTCTTGTAGCGTGAGGAATGAGCGTAGAAGCTCCAAGGGACAAACCCAACTCGATTCCAAGCTCTTCTCCAAATTTTTGGTTTTCAACCTTCGGTGAAATCCCTCCTTTTTGATGTGTACGCGTAGCCCTCGTCGAGGAGATCGACTTTCCTTCTTGGCTCGCCCAGATCCGAGCTCTCTAGCTCCGTAGATCGTAGAGAGAAGTTAGGGCTTCCCTCTCTTTTCTATCGGCTGGAAATGGCTGAATAAAATGGGGAAAACTCTGATTTTCCCCTATTTATAATTTTTGAACACTTG
>CM042199.1:23291914-23315307 GCA_023539305.1 Ilex asprella | reverse complement strand
GCATTGAGCGTGCATGCAAAGGAGGTTGATGAAGAGCAGCGGGAGAACATCTTTCACACTAGGTGCTATATCAAAGACAAGGTGTGTAGTGTGATTATTGATGGTGGTAGTTGTACTAATGTTGCAAGCACAATTATGGTGGAGAAGTTGGGACTACCCGTGTTGAAGCACCCTAAACCGTACTAGTTGCAATGGTTAAATGATAGTGGTGAGATAAGGGTGAACAACCAGGTGTTAGTTGCCTTTCAAATTGGTAAGTATGAAGATGAAGTGTTGTGTGATGTAGTACCGATGCAAGCGGGACACTTATTGCTAGGGTGTCCATGGCAGTTTGATAGGCATGTGAAGTATGATGGCTTTACAAACAAATACTCCTTTGTTCTTAATCAAGATCAATCACTCTTGTACCATTGACATCGCAACAAGTATATAAGGATCAAGTGAGATTACAAAAAGAGAGTGAACAAAAGAAAGAGAGTGATCAAAAGAAAGAGAGAGAACAAAAGAAAAAGAGTGAAAATCGGAGAGAGGCCGAGAAAAATGAGAAAAAAAAAATCAAAATGCGGCCATTGAGAGAAAACAAAAGAGTTTCTATGCAAAAGTGAGTGAAATTAAGCGAGCAATGTTTTCAAATCAGCCGATGATTGTACTTTTGTACAAAGAGGCATTTTTAAACACTAACGAACTTGACCTTGCTTTGCCTAGTTTTATTGTTTCTCTTTTGCAGGAGTATGAGGATGTCTTTCCAGATGAAACACCACATGGGTTACCTCTAATCCGAGGAATTGAACATCAAATTGATTTTGTTCCCGGTGCGATAATTCCAAACCGACCAGCCTATAGGAGCAATCCCGATGAGACAAAGGAGCTTCAACGGCAGGTAAGTGAGTTGTTGGAGAAAGGGCACGTGAGGGAGAGCATGAGCCCATGCACCATTCCAGTTTTACTTGTACCTAAGAGGGATGGGACGTGGAGAATGTGCGCTGATTGTCGAGCCATCAACAACATAACGGTAAAGTATCGTCATCCTATTCCTCGCTTAGATGATATGTTAGATGAGCTGCATGGTTCTTGTGTATTTTCTAAGATTGATTTAAAGAGTGGTTATCATCAGATTAGAATAAAGGAAGGAGATGAATGGAAAACAGCCTTTAAAACAAAATATGGTTTGTATGAATGGTTAGTTATGCCTTTTGGATTGACTAACGCTTCAAGCACCTCTATGAGACTCATGAATCATGTTTTGCGTGCATTTATAGGCATATTTGTGGTTGTCTACTTTGATGATATACTCATTTATAGCAAAAACATGGACAATCATGTAGTAAATTTGAAATCTGTTTTAGATGTACTTAGGAAAGAAAAAGTTGTTTGTTAATCTAAAGAAGTGTACTTTTTATACCGATAAGCTTGTATTTTTGGGATATGTTGTTAGTGCATAAGGTATACAGGTTGACCAAGAGAAGGTACGTGCAATCCAAGAATGGCCGAGTCCCACAAGTGTAAGTAATGTTCGTAGTTTTCATGGACTTGCTAGTTTCTACTGGTGTTTTGTAAAGGACTTTAGTAGCATAGCCGCACCACTTACCGAAGTGATCAAGCAGAACGTTGGATTTAGATGGGGAGAAGAACAAGAAAAGGCGTTTCAATTAATCAAAGAGAAGCTGACCAACGCCCCCTTATTGTCTTCACCTAACTTTTTGAAAACGTTTGAGATTGAATGTGATGCTTCAGATGTTGGCATAGGAGCAGTGCTTATGCAGGAAGGACGACCAATTGCGTACTTCAGCGAGAAACTAAGTGGGGCAGCCTTAAACTACCCCACTTTATGATAAGGAGTTGTATGCATTGGTTCGAGCATTAGAAACGTGGCAACACTATTTATGGCCTAAGGAATTCATGATTCACACCTATCACGAGTCCTTGAAACACTTAAAAGGCCAGCACAAGCTAAACAAGAGGCACGCGCGATGGGTAGAGTTCATTGAGACGTTTCCTTATGTCATCCGGTATAAGCAAGGTAAGGAGAAAGTGGTCGCCGATGCACTTTCTCACAGGTATGCATTACTCTCCACACTTGATGCAAAATTGCTTGGTTTTGAGCACATTAAAAATTTATACGTTGATGATCATGAATTTTGTGAGGAATACCAGGCTTGTGAGAAAACTGGTTGTGGTAAGTTCTTTAGGCTTGACAGATTCTTATTTCGAGAGAATAAGCTATGCGTGCCTAATTGCTCCTTGAGAGAGTTGTTAGTGCAAGAATCTCATGGAGGGGGATTAATGGGACACTTTGGGGTTGCAAAAACTTTGGCTATTTTGCAAGAACACTTCTATTGGCCTCACATGAAAAGAGATGTTGAAAGAATTTGTGGTATATGTGTCACATGTAGGCAAGCTAAATCCAGAGTGCAGTCGAATGGTTTGTATACTCCTTTACCAATTCCTAGTGAGCCATGGATTGACATTTCAATGGACTTTGTGTTAGGATTGCCTATGACTAAGCGTGGGAGAGATTCAATTTTTGTGGTTGTAGATAGATTTTCTAAGATGGCACACTTTATTCCATGTCACAAAACGGATAATGCCTCGCATGTTGCTGACTTGTTCTTTAGAGAGATTGTAAGATTACATGGCATGCCTAGAACGATTGTTTTTTATAGAGATGCTAAGTTCTTGAGCTATTTTTGGAAGACTTTGTGGTGTAAGCTAGGTACTAAGCTATTGTTTTCTACAACTTGTCACCCACAAACTGATGGTCAAACTAAGTAGTAAATAGGACTTTGTCTACTTTATTGAGGGCTATCATTAAAAAGAACATCAAGACATGGGAAGAATGTTTACCGCATGTGGAGTTTGCTTATAACAGATCTGTTCATTCTGCTACTAAATTTTCACCATTTGAAATTGTGTATGGATTTAATCCTTTAACTCCATTGGATTTATCTCCTTTACCTTTGACTGAGCATGTTAACTTAGATGGCAAGAAGAAATCTGATTTTGTCAAGCAGATTCATGAGAAAACAAGATTCAACATTGAGCGAAGAACGGAGCAGTATGCAAAGCAAGCAAACAAGGGGCGTCACGAGATGATTTTTGAACCCGGAGATTGGGTTTGGCTGCATATGAGAAAAGAGAGGTTTCCGGCGCAAAGGCGTTCCAAATTGCTTCCAAGGGGAGATGGTCCTTTCCAAGTCCTAGAGCGCATCAATGACAACGCCTACAAGCTAGATTTACCTGGTGAGTACAATGTAAGTGCTACTTTTAATGTTACTGATTTGAGTCCTTTTGATGTAGGTGATGATTTGAGGGCAAATCCTTTTCAAGAGGAGGGGAATGATGCGAATCATGGCCCAACTTCAAGTGATTTAGTTAAAGTTCCAATTGGACCGGTTACGAGAGCACGAGCAAGGAAGTTTAAGGAGGTACTCAATGGTCTAATTCAAGAGGCATGGACTCAAGCAAGTTCGTGGAGGCCCATTGACCATGATCCACTTGAACAACAAAGATTCATCAACATGGTTCAAGTTCTAGAGGAATCTGGCTAGGCTAAGGCTAAGCATAAATTGGTCCGTTGTTGTTAAGACCTCCAATTTATTTAAAGGATTATTATTATTAGAATAAGTGGGCTTGAGGATGCTTGGCCCATACGTTTTACTTCTTATGAAATAGGATTTTCGGAGTTACTGTAGCACCGTACTGTTCATGCTACAGTAACGGCGCACTATTCAATCTTGTTAGGGTTTGATTGTAAGGCTTGCATGCCAAGTACTTTCCTTTTAAATTTAGGCATGTGAGTTATTCTTTTTAGGAAAGTAAGATATATTTCTTTACCCACAAGTAAGAGATATTCCTTAAATAGGATAAGCTATTTTAGGAAGTTTCCTAATCCTTGTAATGACTAGCCTTTATAAATAGGCATTCAAATCAATGAAAATTCAGATTGTTATTCAGCAAATTGTGAGAGTATATTTCTCTTTGGTTCTTTGAAGAACTAGACGAATTTATCGGGATTTTTCGTGGCGTTCACTATCGACTTATCAAACGAATTTCCATACCGTTTGTGGCGTCTTCCTTTATACCAAGGTTCTTGTTTCACAAATAGCAGGTTGAGGTCTATATACCAAGGTTCTTGTTTGTCGTAAACAACGGGTCGAGGTCTTCCATTCAAATCTGAACGTAGAACGATCTTAGGTTCCTTTTTGTTGTTGGTTCTCGTTATTCTTGGCGGGTTTCACATCAGTATGGGGCTTCAATCACCCACTGATGGCACCCAATTGTGTCCATGCATGAGTTGCCTCACCCAGCAATGCATGTGTCTTCAATCACCCAGTGGTTATGCGCAACATGCCCATGCATTTGTGATGCATAGTTAAAATTAACATTTTACTATGCATAGTTGAAATCAACAACGTTTGAATGCTCATCCAAGAAGATAGGCTTCCATGTTCGAACTCTAACAATGTTTGAACGCAAATCTTAGACAGGTAGTGATGATTAGATCTCCATCCCTATTTTATGGCATTAAATTGGACTTTAAGCACCAAGAACTATTCTTTAACTCTCCTTTTAACCCGTCCTACTTGCCTATAAATACCTTCCCTTGGAACTTGTTAAAGATCATCTTTTGGAAGAGGAAGAAATCCTAAAAAAGTAACTAGCTTTCTTCTACTTTCGTTATTAGTTTCATTAGCTTCCATTGTAAAAGCTTCTTTCTTCACTTAGAGGAGTGAAACTCTCTCACCTTTCTAGCTCTCTTGTAGTCTTGAAGGGTGGGTAGTGATTCACTCGTTCTTTATCGAAGATGGGCTTATTGTGTAGTGCATTTTATCTTGTAACTCCTCTACTTGGAGGGATGAGGATTACTCACTTTTCTTGCTTTCTCAAAGCTAAGAAGAGTGAATAGTTTCTTATTCACTCTTTAGTAAGAGGTGATGGACATGTATAAATCATTCTGAAGTTATATTTGTGCATTTTATTTACGCTTAATGCTTTATCTTTTGATTTCTTATTGAATGATTGAACGAATCTAGAAAAGTTAAGATACTTTGTACAATCTTGAGTACTTTGTAAGACAAGTTAACTCTTGACATAGGAGGATTCATTGGTTCTTTACAAATACTCAAGCTAGATCTTCATGACAACATTCAATCTTCACTATTATTTTGTTTTAACTAAGAATGGAATAATATCGCACTGGTTGAATAATTTGTAGAATTACTTGCTTGTTTGTAGACGGGTTGAGTCCTGGCATTGACAATTCTTGTAAATCTCTACAAAGACATAGGAACCATGCTCTTAATTCTCACAGTCTATCTTTATCCTCTAATTAACTTACTATTGACATGGGGGTTAGTTGAGTTGTCAAGCACAAGTATAACAACTAGATGATTGATTAAATGTCCATATCCTTGAACTAAAGGGTGACTTTTTCATTTAAGAAAATAATATATTTTTTCTAGAAAACTCTACAATCATCATAATATAAAATCTCAAGGGTTCTAGTCACTTTGGTCTCTATAACTATTTACTTCAAAACACCAACAATAGTTCCCTATGGATTTAACTCCGGACTTATTCGGATTATAATTACAACTTGATCTCCTGCTCTTGGGTGTACATATATGGGAGCAAGTCAATTAGCTACTACGCCCAGCCATGCATGGGGCTTCAATCACCCACTGATTGCACCAAGGGTTTGCTTCCTCAAACTAAACTCAGTTTGGTTAAGACATGGGCGCCTTTGGGTGAGGTTGCCCCATGCCAATGCTGAGCCAAAAGCTAAAGGTTTAACAAACTACCCCCACCAGAAGAGCTCAACGACCTCATCGAGAGGTTGTCTCGATTCCCTTTGATCTGATCATGATCACCAAGTTTCTTCCTCCAATGGGCAGCCTTAATAAACCTATCCTTTGACTCGTTACGCAACCCTTGATTAAAAAGAGTAACACTATATGCAGCAAAACATCCGATCCTCAGTCTCACCCCTCCATAGGTAAAAGACTGTTGCTGTCCCACGACTGCCATCCGATCAGGGACTAGACTGGAAGCTTTACACCATGCTCCAACTCGTTTTTGTGGCCACCTCCATATTCAGGCAGAAGGTCCTTAGGAAATTTGGAGGCAAAGTCTCAACACATTCCTCCAAATGTTTTTCCACTAACTCGGGGATTTTAACCTTCTCAACAGGTTTATTCCCCACCAAGGCTGAAAGATATGTCATCTTGCCTTTTTGCAACCCAGAATCCACCTGTAAAGTGGACAACATCTCCACTTTTTGTTTGCCATCTCTTTTGCTTTTGTTTGCCACATTCTTTCCAAGTAAAAAACATGTTTCTCCCTCGTCTAAGATTAGTATTCCAATTAAGTGTGGCATCAGCACCTCTTTAGCCTTTATGAAGAACTCATTCCCAAGGATGACATTGAAGTTGTCCAAAGACATTGCATTCGGCAATTCCAGATGATTAACTCGAGTGGGGTAATCATCATCACTAGCATCTCCACTTTCAATGATAAGGGCAGTTAACTTCTCTCTCTTGGCATAGTCCATCACACGATGAGGGCTGTTGAAAATAAATCAACCAGAATCAAAGCTCTTATTTTTTTGGTTATTGTGGGCGTGTCAGGGGAGCAAAGGAGATTTGTTGGTGGGACCCTCGTGGCAGTAGAGCTTGAGATCAACAACAATATCTCAATACATTTGGGAAGGCCTTAAGAAGCCTCTTTTAACATTGTTTATCTGCAAACATTAAATATCTTTGTTAAGAGCTCAATCCATAAAATTCTCATCATTTAACTCCCAAAAGAAATTAAAATAATATGATTAGTACATAAAAATATTAAAAGTTTTGTGCTAAATACATAGAAGGAAAACCTAGGCAAAAAGCATGACAAAACACTTTTAAAATTTCAGAATTTTTGGAAATCATACTAGTACGATTTGCTCACATGAGTTTAGCGTACCAGTACGCATACATGTACGGTTAACTCTCTGGACAAAAGCATACCGGTACGTGTACCAGTACACTTTATCAATTTTCCCAGTTTCAACCATTTTTCAGTTTAAACTCATTCCAAACCCTTTCCACATTCTTCCAATACATGTTTAACCTTATTTGCTATATAAAACATAGTACACACAAGTTTTATTACATTCATTTACATAAATTTACATACCGAAAACTAAGTTTTCATAAATGTTTTACAAAAACATGAATTCTAGCCGCATTCCAGCTTTCTTCACCCTTGATTGCCCAAATGAAATTCGTCCACCGGCGTATGCCCCGTACCTGAAATATTTTTTGTATAGGGTGAGCCACGCTTAGTAGAATAATTCCTACAAAGGCTACTCCCTACCTAGATGCTCATGAAATACACACATGTCACATTCAACAATCCATCATATTCCAACCAAGAATATGCATTCAATGTTGGAATTCTTCATGTCATGCCATGAAATGAAAATTTTCTTCAAGTGAATGCAAGTTTAATGCTCTCTTTAAGCCTTTACCATTAATGCTCCAAACCACTTCATTTTCTTAGATATAAAATGGGTATTCATTTCCTTCATTCATAGCTCATGTTTGTTTTCACTTAGTTATTCAAGAACTTCATATTTTTGGAATTCACTTTCATTACATTGTCTATTTCATTTTAAACATTAGTAACAAAAGCTTTTAGTTGGCAAATCCTAGGGGGATCTCCACTTGTGTATACCATTTTAACTCATTCTCCTTCTTTATCTTAGAGTTCAATGGTTCAGTTTGACTAGGTTGAGGGTCGATAAATTGGTGATTCTTGGATATCCCATAGGCCTAGTCACGATTTTTGCTTACATTCTCACCCATTTAACCCTAGCTTCCTACGAATCATTCATTCATTCATGCTCTATTGAAGAAGGGAGTCGGGTTGAAATTGCATTCCCATTGGAGTGATCTCTTGGATTGACCAACATTTGTTCTTCCTTTCATTTTCACCAAGGCACACTTCACCAAACAACTTTCCAACCACAAAGACTTTTACACTTTCTTTTCCCAAAATCATCTTCCCCTTGGTTTTCTTCCTTCCCCATGGATGCGGTCTTGGAATACCACCAAGTAAAACACGACCCGTGAAGGTCTCCTTGCGATTGGGGTGCACCTTTGTTCATTACACATCATAGTTACACCATTTTCGTTTTCCTTTTCCATTGTCCTTTCTTTTGACACTATCCCAAGGGAGGGTGACCTTCTCCTTTGAACCATACACTTCATGGTCTAAAGGATAGTGTTTAGGGGTTTAGGAAAACAATCAAGGTTTTTAAAAAATCATTTTTGGCAACGTTGCCGGGTAAGGCAAGTGTCAAACCAAGGGATTTTCGGACAACGGAGGTAAGTCCCGTGATCTTCTTCATGGACTGAGGTACGTTGTCCGTGTACATATTTATGTTTTTGTATAATTTCAATTTTTGATCCTTTGTTGCATGTGGGGGCCGGATGAGCAAAACCTATTGGTTAGACAACTCATAGACCCTACCATGAATATTGAGCAAGACCCACCCGAGGATGCGGGTGACAATTTCAATAATGTTGGTGCTAATCTTAATGTTCAAGGGGGTGGGGGATTGCAACCACTGAGAGTGCCAAACTCATGAGTGCATTTTCCCCCACCTAGGAATGAAGGGAACAACATCCTCATTGATCCTCAAGCAAGGTCAATGTGGGATTTCCTTGAACCAACACGTAGCACCACTTCTTTTTGCATCCTCCCAGTCCAAGACCATTTCTTCATAGTCAAACTAGGGTGTTGCAACTACTTCTTGAATTTCATGGAATTGAAAACGAGAACCCCTACTCTCATATAAGGGATTTTAAAGACATAGTTGCAACGTTTATCCCCATTCATAATGTGGAAAAGATACCAATGATGAAATTGTTTCCTTTCTCCCTAAGTGATAAGGCAAAAACGTAACGTTAATCCTTGAGATCCCGGACCGTAACATTTTTGGGAACAAATGATCTCCGTACTTTTTTAAAAAAAATCTGGTGCATAAAATCACCACCTAAAGAAGCAAATTCAGAATTTTTCGGAGAATCCCAATGAACAATTCTACCAATGCTGGAAAAGGTATAAGGAGTTGCTACAATCCATTCCACACTATGGCTTTAAACCATGGCAGTTGGTGAGTTTCTTCTATGAAGGAATTACACCGAGCCATCGATAGTTCATCGACATGATGTGTAATGGAGAGTTTTTGAGCAAAGAACCTGAAGAGGCCCTAGAATATTTTGATACATTGGCCCAAAATGCACAGTCATGGCATACCACTGACCCTACCGATGTACTAAGGTTGTTGCCTCAAGGGAGTGGCCAACCAAAAGGGGGAGGGGTGTACGATCTAAGAGACCAGGAAGACATACTTTTATAAATTTTTTAATTATCTAGGAAAGTAGAGAGTCTTAAGGTGAATAGGAGACGAGAGGTGTCCCATGTGTCACAAATCGAGGAGATTTTTTCTATTTGTGAGAGTGTCGAGCATTCTATATTGGAGTGTCTGAGCATTCCAGCGCTTAAGGAAACATACCATGAACAAGTACATGCCTTCAATCAACCGAGGCAATCATTTTCTCTAAATTTTAACACTTACAATCTAGGGTGGAGTAACCACCCAAACTTTAGTTGGAGGAATGAGAACCCCATTCCTCACGGTTCTAGTGCATATTCACCTCTCATGAATCCTAAGCATGGTCAATACCACAGCCAATACTAAGGTTATGGGCAAACATCTAACTCGCAATACCCAAGGCCCTATCAGCAAGGCATTAGTCAAACCCTCCACCATAAAATTTCTCTCAAAATCCACCTCCACAAAGCTTTAACCTACAAAGACCATCAAATCCATCCACCTACCAACCTCCCCATAAGAGGAACTTGGAGGATGTGCTTTATAACTTCATCCAAAGCCAGACCACCTTCAATAAAGATATTATGGCCCAACTCACCCAGACTAACAATGCCATTGGGTTGTCTTAACAAGTGAAAGGGAAATTTTCCGCTTAACCCCATGATAATCCCAAAGGACAACTTGTGGTTGAATTAGCTGCACCCGCCCAAGAGAGTTGTGAGCTACTCAAGGCGGTCACCACCCTTTGAAGTGGGAAACAAATTGAAAAGACCATGGTGCCAAGGGTTTTACCCAAGGTTGCATTTCCATTAGAAGAGGAAAATGAGGGTGAGGCCAAAGAAAGTGTGGCCAAAAAAGGTGAGGTGAGTGAAAATAGAGAAGAAGAAGTGGTTAAAAAAGAAAATGTGATTGACGACAACATGTTTATTCCTTCTATGTCTGCCCCTTTTCCAAGTTGTTTAAAGCCACCGGTCAAGGTAACTAATTATACTGATATTTTTTAAAAATGTTTAAGCAGGTAAAAATCAACATTCCACTCCTCAATGCCATCAAGCAAATACCATCACGTGCCAAAATTTTAAAGGATCTATACACGGTGAAGGGGAGACTGAATATTCAGAAGAAAGCATTCTTAACAGAACAAGTGAGCTCTATATTGAGGACCAACACTCCTCCAAAAATCAAAGACCCCCACTGTCCAACAATTGCCAGGTGGAGCAAGCATTGCTTGGGTTGGGGGCAAGTGTCAATCTTCTCCCCTACTCGATGTATCAACAACTTTAACTTGAGGAGTTGAAGGCCACCTCAATTACACTTCAATTGGCTGATTGTATCATCCGCACACCAAGAGGAGTAGTAGAAGATGTCTTGGTTCAAATTGATAAATTTTACTTTCTCGTTAATTTTATTGTCTTAGATACACATCTCGTTGCTAATCTGAGTTCCCAAATTCCAGTTATTCTTGGACATCCCTTCCTTCCTACATCTAATGCTATGATTAATTGCAGGAATGGTTTAATGAAATTGGTGTTTGGGAACATGACCATGGAGTTCAATGTGTTCAATTTTGCAAAGCAACTTTGGGATGACAAGGAGGTAAATGAGGTTAATAGAATTGACACCTTGGTCGAGGAACATTTGAAGTTAGAGAAGATGTTGAATTTCAAGGATATTGAACTTGTTGATCTTGAGGAGTTTAATGAACAGGAGGAGGTTGAAGAGTTGAAAGGGATGGAAAGGTGGATCCCCACATTTGAGGAGTTACCCAAGCAAAAAAATAACATTTTTTCATCGGATCAGCAAAAACCAAACTTGGAGTTGAAGCCATTGCCCTTCCATTTGAAGTACGCCTATCTTGGCGAAGGAAAAATATTTTTGGTAGTCATAAGCTCAGAATTGAATACGGAACAAGAAGAAATAGTGTTGAAGGTACTGAGAAAACATCAAGGAGCAATTGGGTGGACTATTGCAGATATCAAGGGGAGAAGCCCTATCATTTGCACCCATCGCATTTACCTTGAGGAGAATGTCAAACCCTCCCTAAAACCTCAAAGGTGATTAAATCCCAATATAAAGGAGGTTGTGAAGGATGAGGTATTAAAACTACTTAATCTTTCCAATCGCCGATAGTAAGTGGGTAAGCCACACACAAGTAGTACCAAAGAAATCAAGGGTCACAGTGGTGAAAAATGAGAAAAAAAAACTCATACCTACAAGAGTCATAACCGGAAGGAGAGTATGCATCGACTACCAAAAGCTAAATGCTTGCACGAGGAAGGATCATTTTCCAATGCCATTTCCTTATCAAGTATTGGAAAGAGTAGCAGGGCACCTATTCTATTGCTTTCTAGATGGGTACTCTGGATACAATCAAATAGAGATCGCATTGGATGACCAAGAGAAGATCACTTCCACCTGCCCGTATGGTACCTTCACCTATCACCGTATAACGTTCGAATTATGCAATGCACTGTAAACTTTTCAACGGTGCGTGATTGGGATTTTCAGCGACATAATGGAGAAGATAATGGAGGTTTTTATGGATGATTTTTTCGTGTTTGGCAATTCATTTGACGGATGTTTAGAAAACTTGGAGAGAGTATTGGAGAGGTGTAAAGAAAAGAATCTCGTGTTGAATTGGAAAAAGTGTCACTTTATGGTGGCAGAAAGAACCGTGTTGGGCCACATAGTATCGGCAAGGGGCATTGAAGTTGACAAATCTAAGGTGGAGGCTAACTTAAACCTCCCTATGCCGACAGCCATCAAGGGAATTCGATCATTTTAGGGCCATGCTGGTTTTTATCATTGATTCATTAAGAATTTTAGTGTATTGGCCTGACCCCTAACTCACTTACTGTCTAACGAGGTCCCCTTTGAGTGGTCAGATATGTGTGAGGCATCGTTTAAAAAACTAAAAAGTATGCTTGTCACGCCTCCTATCATGCGACCACCTAATTGGGATCTACCTTTCGAGCTCATGTGTGACGCGAGTGATTACGCAATCGGCGCAGTGCTTGGTTAGAGGGAGGACAATAGACCATATGTGATACACTAAAGAATTGCTAGCTATAGTGTTTGCTTTAGATAAATTCCGTTCATATATCATTGTTCGCCTATTGTTGTCTTTATTGACCATTTTGCCTTGAAGTAATTGGTACTTAAGCAGGCTGCAAAACCATGACTCATTAGGTGGATCCTCCTCTTATAAGAATTTGATTCGACAATTAAAGACAAGAAAGGACTTGAGAATGTTGTGGTGGATCACTTATCTTGGCTGGTGGTGCAGGAGAATAATGAGCATATTCCTATCCCTGACTTTTTTCCTACTGAACAATTGCTTTCAATCCATTTTAGTTTGTCCTTGGTATGCTAATATATACAATTACCTTACAACAGGACAAATCCCACCTCTGTGGAGCTCAGAGGCTAAGAGACGATTTATGGCAGATGTGAAGTACTTCTACTTTGACAATCCATATTTGTTCAAGTACTGCCCTGACCAGGTCATGAGGAGATACGTATTGAAAATGACCAACGAGATGTCCTTACATTCCGCCACTCTCAAGCATGTGGTGGCCACTTCTCAGCCAAAAAGACTTCCACCAAAATTCTTCAATCAGGTTTCTACTGGCCCTCTCTCATTAAAGATTGTGTGTCTTTTTCTAAGACATGTGACAGATGCCAACAATTGGGTAGTGTGACCCTACGAAATATGATGCCCTTTTCCCCATACTTGTCTTAGAAATATTTGACTGTTGGGGGCATTGATTTCATGTGTCCGTTTTCCATGTCTTTTCGTTATCTGTACATCCTTTTGGTAGTGGACTACGTGTCCAAATGGGTGGAGGGGATCCCAACCAAGACTAATGACCACCGGGTCGCAGTCAAATTTCTCAAAGAGAATAGTTTTTCAAGGTTTGGGATGCCTAGGGCAATGATAAGTGATGGTGGATCCCATTTTCGTAATAGGCCATTTGCATCTTTAATGTTCAAATAGGAAAGATTGGTTAACCCTAATAGGCAAGATTGGTCCCAGATATTGATCGATGCCTTATAGGCCTACCGTACTGCCTACAAGACTGTTTTAGGCATGTCTCCCTACCAGTTTTTCTATGGAAAGGCTTGCCATCTACCTCTCGAAATGGAACAAAAGACCTATTGGGCCATCAAGACCTTAAACTTTAATTTGAGATTGGCGGGTGAACATAGGAAGTTAAAGCTGAATGAATTGGAAGAAATTCACCGAGATGTGCCAAAATTTCAAAGGAACGGGCTAAAATCTTTCATGATAACTCCATCATACGAAAATCATTTGAGCCCAGACAAAAAGTAATCTTATACAATTCTTGCCTCTCGATATTTCAAGGAAAACTCCAATCCCACTGGGATGGCCCATATCTTGTCAAGGTGGCCTACCCCAACAGAGTGGTGGATATCACAAACCCTAAAGAAGGTTAGACATTCAAGGTCAATGACCAAAGACTCAAGTCATTCTTTAAGGGTTTTGAAGAATAGATGGTGGAGGAGGATTTAATTGACCCAGTGTATATGGAGTTTGTGGAGGATTAGCTAGTGTGTATCCTTTCTAGTGTACAATTCCTTTTATTTACTTATGTCATTTTTATTTTACGTCGCTCACTTTATTTGGTTGTATAGATTGGTTTCTCTTTGATCTAGATCTTGGTGCTTTTGTCAAAAGCTCAATAGTGAGGTGTTCTCTTACCCTACTTGTCTTTTTACTGTCTTTAATTGCATATTATATCTTTTTGTTGCATTGACGACAATACATGATTCTAGTTGGGGGGTGAGGTGCACCATTTGTATGATACACCAAGGTTGTTGAAAATTTTTTATTTTTGCTTGAATTAGTGAAAAATATGTGAAATTTTTTATGAAAAATATCTAAAAGTTGATCTGTATTCCTTCATGAAGAGTTTGTGTGTTGGATGACATGTTGATCTTTGTCGTGAACTTTGTGCCCATGAGCATTCTATGGAAGTTGATGCTATGCATGAGTATCACATATGTATTGATTTTCGAACTCATTTGTATGTGACTCTTGAATGTGTAATTTCGGCAATGTATGGATCGGATTCATGTTTTAAGCTTGACATAAGTAGCGGAGATGAGTAAGGACCCATGAGAGCTTTAGTGCCAAATCCTTTTTGGAGGGAAATTACAATTACTCAAAGAACTATTTTTCAATGTCAAATTTGTTCAATAGTCTCATTATGCTTGTTTCGGTTCGGTGCATATGGTTAGTAGACTGATTTGTCTTGATCATGTAATGCCATCCCATGCGGGCCTGGAAGTGATCTTAGGCCATCTTTGAATATGTCGAGCCTTTGCTTTTCCTTTGTGCAAATTTGATCCCTAGTACCGTGGTTGAGCCTTAATTGAATTCGTTTCTATGCCATACATTTGACTAAGCCAATGAAAATAAGAAATATCTACCTTACATTGTTTGTTCCTAAAGCGAAAATGAGAGATTGCAAAAGAAGGAACTGTGGTGTGAAAATGCAAACAAAAGGGATGAATAAGATTGAAACTCAATAAGTTGAACAGAAAAGAATGAAAAATATAAGAAAGGGAGAAAAATGGGTGAAAGAAGAGAAGAATGAGAAAAACAAAAGGGAAATGCCTAGGAAAAGAAAAACAACAAAGGGAGTGGTGATGATACGAGAATCAAAATCCCATGAAAAGGGAAGTGCTTTTCTAAAATAAAGGTCTCTCACTTGGAACTACTCTTTTTGTTACCCTATATCCGTTATTTTTATTACCTGGATATCAGCCCAAGGCCACATTATAACCTTTAAAGTCCTAACTGATCTTGAAAAGTATGGGAGGTGCTTAAATTCAAAGAAAATGATGAGTTATGTTTTATTATCCAATCCACGAGCATTCTATTCATGAGACTATGCCAAGGCTGCTTCAGTGTCATATATGAACTTCATTTTTGGATTACATGTGAGCACTTTGTTTTGAACACAAGATTCTATCTCACATGTACAAATGGAGTGCATACTAGGATAACTTGAGTGTATTTCATTGCTTAAGAGTGACCCTTGGCAAGTTTTTGCATTGAAGCTAAATTTGGCTAGCTAATCAAATCTGAATTCTATTACGTAAGTGCTCAAATTACTTGTTTAATTCACACACACACAAAGTTGAAAATTAATTTGTAGGTGTACACTTGAACCTAGTATCTAAGACTGTGGTGTTGCTTATGTATGTTTAGTTCAGTCATTTGAGAAATGTGTTAGATAACTCATGCTTGCGGAATTGGGGAATATTGCTCAAGTTTTAGATATTTAACATGATTTAGGAATGCCTCGATTATGAATTTTATTATGTGTATTTTGGGTGTTCATTTTGATAGTTAAGAATAGAAATCCATTCCATGTTTATTGAATGTATCAACATTTTAAATCGCATTGCAATTTCATTAATGAATTGGACATGATGGCTAAAATTATGATTTTCAAGTGGAGTATATGATTAGGGTGGAGTAGAGGTCATAAAGAGAGTATTAGAATGCATAGGGGAGGTCCTAGAATGGAAGGGGTAGTGATGGGTTGCTCAGCAGGGGAAATTGCAAACTGCAGCCAAACCGTACCAGTACGCTGAGGCTATGGAGTTCGCCTTACCGGTACGCGTCGCCTGATACACTAAAATTCAGGGTTTTTAATCTAATTTTTTGACTTAAACCCTCACTCCTCACCATTGTTTCTTGCTCTAATTCTCTCTCACTCTCACTCGAAAACACCCCAAGCCTCAAATCTCTTCTTCCCTCTCTAAAATCCATAAACCCCTTTCATCCTTAAGCCTTAATTTGGCGAAATCTCAAACCTTTGGAACGCTAGGTGCCGATTTTCCTCAAATCCCTAAAACTTTCTCCACTCTTTCCAAGGAACTTCAATGGCTCGATTGTTAAAGGGTTTTCTTGAGGCCAAAAACCCGGTTTGGGGTTTCCTTTCACTTCTCCTTGAATTCCTTGCACTAGGGGCATTGTTGTTATGTATGGCCCGGCCCAAAACCATAGGACATCAATCTCCTCCACCTGAAAGCTCTGGAGGTTGCAAGAGAAGTGGAGAGGGGTCTAGCATTGATAGGAGTGAACTGCGGAAGAAAGCAATGGATAAGGCTAGAGATCGACTGATCGGGGAAAAGAGAGTCAAATGTGAGAGGTATTTGGATTCCATTTCTCTTTCCCCTAGGAATGAGGCCATCAAAATTATTTATGCACACTGTATAGGTTTTTGGTTTGAACCTGTGGATGGCTGTAACTTATCGATCTGCAGAGAATTTTATCAAAGACTTCGGGTGGCTGAGGTAGATGGGGTGGAGGTTTTGAGGACAAATGTGCAGGGTAAGATATTTGTGATCAGCCTGGATGAAATTGAAACCCTTCTTAGAAACTATAAGGGACCAATTTCTCCCCCACCAGTTTATCCCCATAATGTTCCCCAACCCAAGAAGATGCCTGAATTGGTTTAGTGGATGTATTTGGATCCAAGTACTTTCAAGGGAACAGTCCAAAGTGGGAGGTTAAAGCCCACTTATGGACTATTGAACAAGCTCCTCCATTGTAATCTTTCGTCGAGGGGTACGGAAAAGAAGCCAATTGTAGAGAAGTTAAACCTTGTTGATGCAGTCGTGTCAAGGAAGAAAGTAGACTTTGTACTTCTCATTTGGCAAGAAATGAAGGAATTTGCTGAGACACAGAAGCCAATGATCAAGTTGCCATTCGGAAGCATGATAACTTGGATGTGCAAGCCTAAAGTCAAGGGCTATGTTTCCGGTAAGATCCCGCCCCAGAATTTGGAGCAATTGGCAAGACTAGCAAGAAGAAAAGAAAGGTGACGAGTATGGGGAAGCATGCCAAGACCATGGGTATCGCTTTTGAGTCCCCGGGGCATCTTCATCTACTAGGCCATCCACAGCTGCACCAATACGCTCAATGGACCAGCATATGGATGCACTAGAGGGTATCATGCATCGCATTGAGGCTACTATACAGGGTATGGCGACAATGATGAAGGAACTATTCGTGCACACTTTCCCAAGGAAGCCTATTCCAGGAGGACCCCTAGCACCTAATGATGCTCCCTCTAGATCTATGCCCTCCGTTTTCATAGTGGTGGAGGTAGGTGATGAAGAAGAGGAGGGTGATGAGGATGATTCTGATAAGAATGAGAAGGGTGAGAGTGAGTATGAAGAGGATGATGATAGTGACGATGATGAGGAGTAGGGATGTGTAGCTGTTGTTCTTTCTTTTGTGTTGGGTAGTACTTAATTAGGACGAAGTCATTGTCCTAGTAGAAGAATCTGTAGAGAGTGGGCCAATTTTGTCTCTTTTTGATATTTGATTCCATGTACTCCAACTTTTGAACACAGTAATGAAATACCACAGTTCTATCCTATTTTGTCCATATTTATTTTGCTAATTGTATTGCGATTTTGGATTTTGAATTATGGGTGATTTGAATATGGATTGCCATTTTTTAGTTACGCTATTTGTTTTGAAATTAAATTTTGCTAAGGGATTAGCAAAACCCAAGTTGAGGGGTGTGATTAGAATAAAACTTTATATATTTTGTTTGTGCTAATCATCTTTCTTTAGGTGCTTTTTGGAGATTAAATGTTAGGAATTATGTCAATTGAAATCTCAATGTTGATATTTTGTGTTTGCAGTTGAAAAGGGTTAAATATGGCTTTTGAAGGCCTTCGCATGGCACTTGAGATGAATGGGGATGAAAAGATAACAAGGGGATAGCTTAGGAGAAAATCAGAAAAATAGCCAAACTGTAATGGTACGCTGAGGCTACTGGAGTTCTCCGTACCGGTACACGTACCGGTACGCTAAACCTACTGGAGTTCATAACACTTTGATTGATGTTTCCCAAATTTCATCAGGCAATTTTTGCTACTTTGAGGGGCCCACCAACTGATCACCCATGCTTCTCTGGCACGCCCACCAGAAAAAACATCCCCTCATGTACCTCTCTTGGACTTTTGGAGTGAGAATAACAAATGTGGAGAGAGGAGAGAGAAGCAGTTGAGTGAAAGGGTAGGGCCTGCACTGCCTGCACCAGCCCACCTTATTTCATGGACCTATGTTGGAAATCACATCAAGGGGACTATAGGGCATCTCTCATACACATTTTTGGGACAGGGAAAAAAGGCTCAATTATTTAGCATTAGAGGGATTAACAGAGATATAGAGAGAGAAGTAGTGAGGAAGATGATGAATAGTGTCTAGTGGGAGAAAATTGAGATTTTTGCTTTTACTTCAATACATTGTCTTGTAATCCATGGTATGAACCTTTAGAACTTCATTGAATGTCATGAATGTTATTTTTCTTCAAGTGAATGCAAGTTTAATGCTCTTTTTAAGCCTTTATCATTAATGCTCTAAAACTCTTCATTTTCTTAGATATAAAATGGGTATTCATTTCCTTTTTTCATAGCTCATGTTTGTTTGCACTTAGTTACTCTAGAACTTCATATTTTTGGAAATCACTTTCATTACATTGTCTAGTTTATTTTAAACATGAGTAACTAAAGCTTTTAGTTGGCAAATCCAAGGGAGATCTCCACTTGAGTATACCATTTTGACTCATTCTCCCTCTTTCTCTTAGAGTTCAATGGTTTGGTTTGACTAGGTTGAGGGTCGATAAATTGGTGATTCTTTGATATCCCGTAGGCCTAGCCATGATTTATGCTTAGATCTCACCCATTTATTCCTAGCTTCTTACGAATCAATCGTTTATTCATACTCTATTGAAGGAGGGAGTCAGGTTGAAATGACATTCCCACTGAAGTGATCTCTTGGATTGACCAACATTTGTTCTTCCTTTCTTTTTCACCAAGGCACACTTCACCAAATAACTTTCCAACCACAAAGATTTGTACACTTTCTTTTCCCAAAATCACCTTCCCCTCTGTTTACTTCCTTCTCCGTGGATACGACCTTGGAATACCACCAAGTGAAACATGACCTGCGAAGGTCTCCTTGCGATTGGGGAGCACCTTTGTTCATTGCACATCATAGTAACACCATTTCCATTTTCCTTTCCCCTTGCCCTTTCTTTTGACACTATCCCAAGGGAGGGTGACGTTCTCCTTTGAACCATACACTTCACAGTCTAAATGATAGTATTTAGGGGGTTAGGAAAATAATCAAGGTTTTCCAACAATCACAAATCCTTTTAATTATACTACTTGATTTGAATGAACCGGAATTGAAGAAAAAACACCATATAAACATTTCCATTCAATATGTTCAAGCACTACATTAATCAATAAACTATCTATATTGATAGGAACACAATTACATTTTTTTTATTAATTTACTCTAAAAAAATTTACATTACGATCAACAAAAGTTTGCAATTTTTCTTTCTTCGGTCAATGGGTATGTGTTTAATATATAACTTATGATGATTGCAATTCATGACATTTCTTAATCTAAAAAGAACAACCAAATTATTCAACCAAATCAAAGCATAAACATTCATATCCACTTCGTAAATCACAATCAATTTCATAGCCTATTTTTGACTTTTTGTTTACCATGGCCCCCAACAAATATGGTTAATCGAATACAATGATTTTAGCTAGTCACAACTTTAATATTAAGAAACTCAAGGAGTCCATATGACCACATAAGACAAAGTTAAGGAAAGAAGAATCTAAACTTACTGGAGTGGACTAGTTTTAGCCATGAGAGGAGGAAGAGGATAGGCATGGAGCATGTGGGTCACCAGAGGGTGGAGTTTCATACATGAATGAGAGAGAGATAGAGAGATATAGATGGGTGGGCAGAGGCATCGGGGTGGGTTGGATTTTTTGTTTGCATATTTTCCACTTCTTTGTTCCAATAGTGTTGAAAGAAGTTGAACAATGGTAATTTTGTCTTTGAAAAAAATCACAAGGGTATATTTGAACTTCTAAAATTAACTTTGACTTTGACTTAAATTTCTTTCATCCACACTCTTGAATTTGGCGCGTGTTTCAATTTTTGTCAATTTAGACGGAATTAATAATGATATCACTTTACTCCAAAACGATAAAGGGATCATCTACTGATTTTCAAATAATAGGGAGGTCATGTGCAAAAGAACCAAAACACAGGGTAATAAATAGTAGTTTGCCTAAAAATGTTAATTAACATTGTTGCTTATAAACTCATTTGCATCTAACTAATCAAGTGAAAATGGCTAGGCCCCAAACAATATGCATGTCTCAGCTATTGAAGTTATACCAATCTCATAAGAAACTTGAAAATTAAGGAAAACTCGACACTTAGTTCGAATTTAATAATTGATTTTATGATTCACAAAATCTACAATGATGTCTTCGAGTTCCAAATATAGAAATTAAAATTAAAGAAATTTTACAACTTTCCAGACGTATTTAGGAAAATATCATCTTACTACACTATAAAAGAATCAAATCAGAGATGATAGGCCTTGTGATGGCTTCCTCTCTAAATATTAATTTATTAAAATTTTAAAATATTTAATTACTTCACTCCAATCAAAACATTACATATGTCCTTTGTAACCACTCCTACCATTTTTTTTTAAACTACTTCAAAATAAGAACTTTGCAAATCTTTTGGAATATACTAGAGAACCACATTTGTCATTTACAACATTCACGATTCAAAACAGCCTGAGGAACTTAAAGGTTTGATAAGAAGAAAAATAAATTTATTTAGACAAAATGAAGCAAATTTGAAATACAGGGAATTAACTCACCAGTGGCAATACAGCTTGTAGAGACAACCACTATAATGCAGGTTAAGATATATGTAGATAGTTTTTGTCTGCAGATGAGAGAGAGCCAGAGAGGAGTATTCGATAGAGAGAGAAAGAAGGCGAGAAAAAGAGAGAGATGGCGAGGAGTTGAGAGAGACAAAGAGGCAGCAAAGGCGATGACGAATGAATTTGGGGAAAAATAATTTAGCTTTAAGTTAGGGTGAGAAAAAAGTCATTAATTAACAATTTTTGGCCTTCAATAAATGCTGAATTGTAAATTTAACCTAATTTATTGACTTAATAACGTAGTTTACTGTAGCTATTGAGTTAACACCAAGTTTCAATATTTAATGGAACACATAGTCAATCCAAATATAATTTTAAGTGTTTTTTTATGCATTTTTTTAGAATTATTTATAAATTTTAGGTTATTACGATGGATCCTAAAATTATAAAATCAATCATAAACACCCTAAAGAGTTATAACTTGAACTTCAAAAAGATATAACTTAATCCCCATAAATGGTAATATGTCTCTAAATAATTGTAACTTTTATGTCATCGATCCTAACTATTTTTTTCCTTACAATTAGACTATAAAAACTTGTATCTTAATTACTAAAGTTATAAATTTTGGTGGTGTACCTACTTTGGTAACGAATTCAAATACCCCTTGGAAGGGCTAAGGGTCAAGAAAAGATTGATTCCATGCAAGTTCGACATAGCCAATACTCAACGTAAACATTCAAGATGGACTTCTTTCATGAGCTTTCCTTTTTTGACATTCTTTGAATCAACTAAGAGGATACATATTATGCCTTTAATTAAACAGAATATATTCCAGCATTGAAAGATAAGTTATATAGATTGAGTGAAGAAATAGGCCGATAGGAGATAAAAAGTTATGAGTCGATTCGAATCTAATCAGAATTCTTTATCAGCTATAAATTGAGACTTTGAAACTAAGTATTTTGTATCAAATTAAAGGATGAATATGAGGAAGATAGGTCTTACAAGAAGAGAAGGGTATTGTTTACTAGCAAAGGATGATTTGCCTTCTTTTCTCTGGAGGGGGTCTTTAGCTTTAAATTATGTCTAGAACACTTATTTGGTTTCCAAGTAATCTCCTTGGCTTGGTTGACATGCTCCTCTCTCTCATCCTAGGACTTTTCTTAGAAAAGGTTAAGAATGACCTCTCTGAAAGATAACCCGAGTCCCTTATGGGAGGTAATTCCCATTCGGAAAAGTGTTACACGCACCCGCCTCTCAACATGTACTAAGGTCAAATCAAAACTCGTATAGTCGGCAGGAAGTCAAATTTTCACGCCCCGAATTTCCACAAACTCGGGGAGTCAATGAAAAGAAAGAAGAAAAGGAAAGATGATTAGGTTGGATAAGTTGATTTCTCATTCATTTCCCATGTTTTTCCAAAGTTTTTCAAGCCATTTTTTCTTCCATTTTTGGCCTATTTCTTCAAGGTTTCTAAACCCCCCCCCTTTTTGACATCATTCCTACCTATTTAAAAGGTATTCAATACACTTAACAAGTCTTTTAATTTTTCATAAAATTTTGACATAACCTCATTTATTTTTCAAGCCTTTTTCCCACATAATATTCACAATATTTCACGCACATAAGTATATCACAACCCACCCTCACTCGGTGGCCACAATCCATTTAAATTAAACACACATCCTTGGTTTTCAACATACACATCTACTTGTCTCAATATACACATATGATACTCATTGAATAAAGATATCCTACATATCAATTGGCTTTACATCCTTACACTTTAAAATGGCCCGAGGTCTATAATCCATTATTTTTTTCAAATTGAAATACAAGTCCTTTGGGTATCTTTAGTATTTAACCACTATAAAGCATACGTGATCCTTAAACTGAAGGGTATCTTTTATATTATTGTCATTTACAAGCTTATCTCATTTACTTTATTTAACTAGACTAGTTATCAATCTAAGCTCACATCAGAAGCAATCAAACGTTATACTGCTTCAAACAATAACTTTAATGTTTCTTTTCTTTACTTTAAATGATAATTACTAAAACTCTTCATGGGATTGATACTTGGACTTAAACCGAGAAAACTACAATTTGACCACTTATACTTGGGAGTATAATTAATATAATTCAAATAACAAAAAAAGTGTAAATCAAGTTTTTTGGTGTCATTGCCAGGGAGTTATATTAATTTAAAAAATATATAAATATAAAAAATTAATAAA
>CM042199.1:23251079-23291814 GCA_023539305.1 Ilex asprella | reverse complement strand
GGAGTTATATTAATTTAAAAAATATATAAATATAAAAAATTAATAAAAAATATTTTTGTTTGTTTGTATTATATGTTTATAGTTTGTTTGTTTGTTTTCAATAGTTTATGTATGTTCATTCATTAGTAGGTTCTATAAATTAGTCATCTCCTTCATCTTCATCATTACAATCTACACAAGAATTATTTGACTTAAGTATGACTCAAAACATACCTAGGGAGGAAGAAGCTAGAGAACAAGAAATAGTTCAAAATACTTGACCATTAAGAGAATATTTACATCCTACAAGAACTAATGTCCCGTCATGTTTTTATTTTTCAATAGAAGCTCCAAATATTAATATTAAGCTAGGAACAATAAAGTTACTACCACAGTTCCATGGTTTAGAAGATGAAAACCCCTATGTTCATATGAAAGAATTTGAAGAAGTTTGTGAAACTTTGCAAGATAATTCTAAAATGATCTAATTAAAACTTTTTCTTTTTTTCTTTGAAAGATAAAGCTAAATTATGGCTTAACGCTTTACAAGCAAATTCTATTACAAGTTGGCAAGCTTTACAAACTGAGTTCTTAAAAAAAAACTTGTACATCGTAATAATGCATTAAGACGTCAAATAATAAATTTTTTTGTAAAAGAAAAAGAAAATTTTTATCAATGTTGGGAAAGATTTAAGGATCTTCTCCAAGCTTGTCCACATCATGCATTTGAAAACTGGACTTTAGTTGGTTTATTTTATGCTGCTCTTCCATCTGCAACGCGACAACTTGTTGAAATAATGGCCTAAGGAGAATTTATGAATAAAAATCTTGAAGAAGCATTTGAATTTTTTTATATTATTTCCAAGAGTTCCCAGATAAGGGACTAAACTTCTTCAAACATTGTGGAAAATAAGTTATCTATATCTGATAGGGGAAAGTATGTTTTAAAAGACGATGATGATTTAAGAGCTAAAATGACTAATTTATCTTAAAAACTAGAAGCCTTAGAAATGAAAAAAATAAAGCAAGTATCTGTTGTTTCTTCTACTGATCAAGTATGTGAAATTAGTGTGTTGTCAGGACATCATGTAGGGGAATGTCCAACTATACTAGCTTTTAAAGAAGTCTTAATTGAACAATCTAATGTAGTTCCAACTTATACCAAACCAAATTCAAATCTATATTCTAAAACTTACAATCCAGGATGGAGAAATCATCCAAATTTTAGTTGGAGAAATACGCAACCTACAAATCAAACACAAGGTCCACCACAGCTACAAAATCAACAACAATATCAACCGTATGAACCCCCTCAAAGAAGAACTCTAGAAGATAATATGAATCAATTCATTCAAAGTTAAATGAATTTCAATACTCAATCAATTCAAGCTTTTAATGATTTTAAAACTCAAACTTTCTAGAGTATTGAAGATATCAAGAGTCATCTCGCTAAGTTGACCAAATCCTTAAGTACTTCAGAAAAAGGAAAGTTTTCATCTCAACCTAAACATCCATAAATGTTAGAGTCAAGTTAATTTTGTATTCACTGAAGCTTCTCCAAGTCAAGTACAAGCAATCGCAACATTGAGAAGTGGTAAGGTAATTGACAAAACTATTAAACCCAAGATTCCAAAGAAAATATGTAAATCAATTCCTATAAACCAACCACTCAAATCCGAACCCTTAATCGAAAAACAATCAGAAATACAAAGTGAAAAAGATCCTTCATGTCCTATTCCTTTACCTTTTCCTCAAAGAGTCAAGAAAATTTTATCTGAAAAAGATCAGTTTGACATTCTTGAGTTATTTAAAGAGGTAAAGATTAATATTCTTTTGTTATATGCAATAAAAAGAGTTATGGTTTATGCTAAATTCTTAAAAGATATTTGCACAACAAAAAGAAAAACTAATGTACCAAAGAAAGCATTTTCAATTGAATAAGCTAATACTATATTACAACAAGACATGCTTCTTATGTACAAAGATCCGGGGTAGTCCTACAGTCTTATACCTTATTGAAAATTTTCGTATTAAACAAGCCCTGCTAGATCTTGGATCCAGTTATAATTTAATGTCATATTAAGTATATACACAACTAGGATTAAGTGAGTTAAAACCTTCCAATGTGACACTACAGCTAGTAGACCGTTCAATAAAAATTCCACGAGGAGTTGTGGAAGATGTTATTGTCCAAGTTGATCAATTCTATTTTTCAGCAGATTTTATCGTTACATATACACAACTAAGTTGTCAGGCATGTGATAAAGCACATTGAATACGTTGATTAATTTTAGGAATGTAGTCATGAAAGTTTCATTTGGAAATATTACCAGTGAATTGAACATCTTTAATGTGATAAAGCACCCAGGCGGGGAGAAATAAATTTGTGAAGTAGATGAAATTGATAAGATTATTGAGAAGAAAGTTAACACCTTTTTTTATTTAGACCCTCTACAAGTCTGTTTAATTAATTCTGTTATTGATCGTGAAAATCTTGATGTGCAATTTTTTATTGATTTCTTAAATTCTTCGTAAAAGTATCGGGGAATGTAAGAAATTTTACTTGGGAACTTAAGCCCAATTGATCTATCCCCTATGCACATATTGTATATAGTAGTTAAAATTTTGTTTTTCTTTTATGCCTTCATTTCTTTTGTATAGTTTGTTTCTTTTTGTGTTTTTTACATTTGAAATAATGTTTAAATTAAGTTGGGGAGGTATGGTATGAATTTAATTCTTGTGTTTAAAATAGTAATTTTAATATAAAATTTTGTTCGTCTTTGTAACTGGTAGACGTTAAAGAACCAAATAGTGAGTCAATTTTCAATAATTTTTTGAGTCATCTTTAAATTTTTTTCTTAAAAATTAAAAAATGGATGAAAAATTATTTTGGTTAAGTTTAATTTTACTACGTCATTTTCCAAAAGATATACATATGTTGATCATGCAAAAAGCTAGATATGTTAGAAATTTAGAAATTTTCAAAAGTCAAGCACGACCCATGTGTGAAAAAAGACCATTTGCTAAACACCGACGAGTGAATCGTCTTTGTGCTTGTGTATGATGTGGTCGTACAGAATATTTGCGACGATATAATAAGTGCGCGAAACTAATATTAGGACAAGTGTCAGATTGTTTGTAGTGGATTAGGTATGGGCAAAGTAAGGGTTATCCTAAGATGTCATCCTATTCTACCCTAATGTTAACAAGATACGTGAGAAATAAAGTTAATCATGTCACTGGTGTTATTGATCCAGATAATTCTGATACTGACTAGATATGATCCACTAATGTATAATTTTGAAATAACTATACACAGTTATAAATAAATGAAAATCACTATAAATTAAGTAGGAAAATTAGTAAATAACAAATAAAAATTAATAAACTCAATTCTTTTGAAAGAAAAAGAGTGGTTAGCAAAGTTTTGTAGAATATATACAATTATATCTAATTTTGTGAATTGTAGGAATTTACAAGAAAAATAGCACAATTGCAGAAAATTAGAGTAGCAGCCTCCAGATTGCAAAGCAAATTCCAGTAAAGAACAACCTTTGCCACAAGTAGATCAACTATATATACCAGTAGATGATAGAATTGATAGACAGATCTTACTAGAGGTGAAAACCAACAAGACTCAAATCAACAAGTGTATGGATGAATATGAGCAAAATCAAGCTCAGCTGTTAAAGCTATTTAAAGATCGTTTTGGAGAAGGATCTTCTACTTTCTAAACGTACTGGAGATTCTACAAAATAATTTGCTATCTTTTACTCATCTTTTACATTATGCATTTTTATTTTATACTCTTGAACTTTAATTTATGTCTTGCACTTATCTATTTTAAACTTATTTGTTTTGAACATGTTGTGTGTTTTGAACTTGTTTATGTTTGAACTAGTTTTTGATAATTAATATGGAACTCATGTTTATAAAGTCAGGAGTATTATGTCATGTAATTTATAGTTGAATTCGGTTAATATTCCTATTCTTTGTGAAAATAGTCTTAATCTGATCATGCGGAATTTTCATATTTTAGTTGTATGTTATCTTAATATTTTTGTTTAAACTTACGCTTATAAGCAACAATAGATTTCTTTATTCCAGAAACCTTGTGAAATATTACACTCTTTGCATATAGAGTGGAGATATATAACAAATTGATGAATTTGAGTTAATCTTTCTTGGAGAGACATTCTACATCTACTCAAGTAAACATCTTCAATTCTACGGTAAATTTTCTTTAAATAATCTGATTAATTTTGTTTTGATTAGTACTTGTTAGATTATATTATTAGCATTGTCTTTAAAATTATTTTATAGGAATTATATAGGAGTATTATTTCTGAAAAATGAACTTAGGCCATTCTTGAGTAACTTGAGCCTTGACAATTTCTTTTACAAAATTATATCCTTAGTCAGTCATGATTGAGCCTGAAAAAATATATAAATTCTTTTCATGATACCCAAAAAATACCTGAACCACATGAAAATATATTAAACTTACATGGGCTACATAATTTTCTTGCACACTCTTCTAAATCAATATTATACCAAAAAAAAAAAAGAGGTGTAAAGAAAAAATAAAGGAGTATTGGCTATACAAAAGAAAAGAAAAACCCATGAAAGAAATTTAAAACAAAAAGAAAAGAGCCAAGAAAGTGAAAAATGGAAAGAATAAACATACAAAGCCTTAAGAAAGAGATGTGCCACAATATAAAGGGTAGCTATTGAATCCTAATGACGTCATTTCTTAAACCTTAAACCCATGGTCACATTACAACCCAATGAAAATCCTTTTTCATTCCAGAAATCATATATTTGTATTAATCCTATACATCCATAAAGGGAGGATGTTAATAATATGTCTGATATAGTGTTGATATCCAGTCATGAGATTATGTCAAAATTCAATTTTATTCAAATATCCGTTCTACATATACTACATGTAATATTATTTACTTTGTTAACAATATTCCAATCACATGTAACTATTGAGAGAGTAGTCACTATAACATATATGTATTCTTTATTGAGTATATTTCAGGAAAGGATTGACATCAAGACTACCATGAATGATGGTAATATTTCTTGAGTGATTTCTTATATAAAGAAATCCTTACACACACACACACAAACAAGTTTTAATAAAAACATATAGATAATGTTACAACTGACGTGTGTCACTCTTACAGTGATAAAAAAAGGAAGTATTGTAGCAATGCACAAGAATATTGATGTAATTTTAGTTGTGAAAAGTATGAATTATAAAATTATAACTACTACAGTTTGTAGGTAGCTTCACTGAAAACCTTCAAGAGACAAAACTCGTCCACTAGGGGTTCAACGGCTTGTTGCATATGTTAAATGCAATTGTGAAAAGATCTACGAACATGATTTTACCTCTATTTATATTTTATTTTATTTTGTGAAATAGTTTTTATAAATTATGTGTACAAGGGACTAGTAAAGTTTAAGTTGGGGGTGTGATTAACCCTAACTAGTATGTAAAATAGAATGATTAAGTAATCAACTTTGTAGGACAAATTAATTAAAAATTATGAATTATGGTTTGTACATAAATTAAAGTTTTAAAGACTTTATGTTTAGAATTACAGGTTTTAATGTCCAATTCCTGGAGAATACGAGGCAAATTTGCAAAGTTGGAAACAACGAAGGACCAAAGTGTAAAGTGACACATTGTACAAACCCGGGTAAATTTAAACTTTTATGAATAAAGGGCAAAACAGTAATTTACTACTATGATGAGGGTTAGAAACATGTGTTTTTAGAACTTGGATGACAAAATGGAACTCACCATTGGATTCATCTCGCGAAATCTAGTCAACATGTTAAATTTCTTCGAATTCGGAGATAGTCGGATTTTTTTTTGTGTTTTACGAGGCGGTCGAGCCTCGAGTGACCCAAAACTGAAATTTTGAATAAAATTTTAAATTTTGGAAAATAATAAAGAATAAATTAAAATAAAAATATTTTACACTTGAACCGAGGCAAAATTTAATCGTTCCGGGATGAAAACGAACCCGAAATTAAAAGAGACGTGTGGCCAATTGTGGGCCAAGTATTCAAAAAATATAAATAGGGAAAAAATTAGTTTTTTTCTCCATTGTTCAGCCATTGCTCTGCCGATAGAAAGAGGGAGAGAGAAAATAGAGAAAAGCTCACATTTTCTCTACGATCTACGGAGCTAGAGAGCTCAAATCCACTCGAGTCAAGAACTAAAGTTGGTCTCCTCGACGAGGGCTACACGTCAACACCAAAAACAAGGACTTTCACCAAAGGTGAGAAAACCAAAATTCTTGGGAGAGCTTAGGATTAAGTTGGGTTGGTTCCTTGGAACTTCTACAACTTGTTTCACGCTTCAAGAGGTAGAGGATTCTCCTACTTAGGTCTATTCACAACCTTGAATGTTATATTGAAATGGGTAGGTTAATATATATATATATATATATATATATATATATGACTTGCCTATAGAAGTGATTTTGGTGAAATGAGTATTGAAATTAGGTAGAATATATTCTATCTTAAAATGGGTATGTAGAAATTATTTTATGTAATTTCTTGAATTATGTGAATTGTGGGCATGTTATGTGTTTACATAATGTCTTGATTTAGAAGTGTGTTATTGCTTAATATGAGATAACACGCTCGGTCTTGAGTTTTGGATAAAATGTTGACAAATGCATATTGGTTTATTGATATTGTAAGACATGAAAATTACATGCTCTTGATTTAATTGTCATGGAATATGTGAATTGGGTTTGGAATAATTCATATGGCACATATAGCATATTGAACATCATGTTGTAGTTGCAATGAGACATTACATTGCATATGCACGGAAACATTGCGATTGAGTGGATGTGTGTGGATGAAATAGTCAACACCACGGTTGGTGGATGACAAGTAAACTCGAGTAAGCTAGGTCGATGACTTGGCTGAGTCGCAAGGTTTGCATGGTGTTGAGGGTCAGGGTTAGCAAGAAGGGCTAGAAGATTCCTCGGGTGCAAGGCCCGGTGATTTGGATATGCACTTCTGTTGGTATTAGTCCATAAACTGTGTCGGTATACGTAGAACTGTTGGTGGAAGTCCATAAATCCAGTGTCAGTTGGGTGCCGTTGGTGTAAGTCCATAAATACTCACCCCTTACAATACCTCGGATTGATAATGTCATTTGATGTATAAATTAAATGACGAAATTATACACATGAAAAATTGCATGCATTGGGGAGTTGGGAAGGGCTCGAGACCATGGATAATGGGCAAATGCACACAAGCAATTGCATGCATCAAAGAGCCGGGGAAAGCTCGAGTTGGGTATTGAGAGTGAGTCTCATCTCATTCCATGACATTGCATTGGAAATTCCAACATTGATAGTGTATTCATGTTTGGAATGTATGAAGGGTGAATTGGTTGCATGTGAGCATTTCATGTGCATTTGGGGTGGGGAATAGGCTACTTAGGAAATACTCTATTGAACGTGGCTCACCTTTTGTGGGAAAAAATTTCAAGTACGGGGTCTACTCCGATGGAAGGCCCTTACTTTGAGCCTTGTGGATGAAGAAGCCGGAATGTGGCTGATTCTGAGAAAATTGTAAAAATTTTGACTTAAAATGGTTCTTGACATGTAAATATTGAAATCGTTTTTGAACCATTGTAATAGGACTTGTATGAAATCTTGTATAATGTAAAAATCATCATTATACATGTTTGGGATGAAATGGATAAGTTTTTGAATGGATTGGAATGAAAAATATGTGAAACAGGCAGTTATTGGCATAGCGTAACGGTACGCGTACCAGTACGCTGCTGTCCAAAGAGTTCGCGTACCGGTACGCTGCTAACCAGAGAGTTCACTGTACTGGTACGCGTACCAGTACGGTTTCCCAGATTTTTGAAATCTTCAAGTCTTCTTGCTATGCTTTTGGACTTTTAGTTCTTGGGTTCCAATGGCACAAATAGACTTAAATCGCTATATATTGGGGTACATTGGACCTCCGTTGAAGTAGATGATTATAGAACTACGGATTTCAATTGTGGCAACAATTCCTACTATGGAGAATGTTATTGACGTGGTGTCGGGTTAAGTGACATCCATGGGTATTTCCGCGGGTTGACGAGTTGTCAACGATTGATATGGGACCCCTGGATTTTGGGACATCACACATTTAGAGGCACAAGAATGTGACACATGGAGGCTCAAGAATATGACACATAGAGGTTCAAGAATGTGACACATGGAGGCTGAAGAATGTGACATGTGGAACCTACTGCAAGGCACCACCATCCAGATGGTGGAGGTGGAGTCCGAATGGTCACCTGGGTGGCTGGAGTTTATCCTCCCCCCCTCGTGCTTACCTTTTGCCCATAAATAGGAGCTTCCTCCTTCATTTGAACAAGAATGGCCTTGCAGGAGCTTTAGAGAGATATCTAAGGGAAGAAAAAAGAGAAAAAGAAAGAGAGAAACAAAAAGAGGAAAAAGAATGTCGAATACAAAGCCGGTTTGTCCTCTGTTTCAACCGATACTCTGTATTTCAACATTTCTATTATATCTTTCTATTCAGATAGTTGAACTACCACCACTTTGTTGTTTTGATTAATAATAAAAGTGGTTGTGTTTCAATTGTTCCTTGTGAAAGATTTTTTAGATTTTGTGTTTTAATTTCAGTTATAATGACGAATACCCATACTTCCTGCTTGTCAGTTGCAATGGAACGTGAGTAGTCATATATACTCATTGGTGAAGGGTGAACATATGCATAATATTGGTTAGATTATGAAAATTTTGGTGTTTTATTTATTTGTTTATCTATATATGTCTTATACGCTTCATGCATGATACATCGATGTACGTAGTTTCGGTGATGTGCCTAGAATTATGTCATCGATGGATCATCAACCGGCTAGTTAAACAACCACGGTGTTCCTACCAGTATGACTTGTCCTCCATAGGAATGTTGATGATGTTCTACTGATGCATGGTACAAAACCTAAATGATCCTTATGAATGGCTTGTCCTTCTGGGTTATTAGGGTTGTTTAATTACTATATATAACTATGTTGACAATCTAACAACCACGGTGTTCCTACCGGTGTGGCTTGTCTTTTATCAGAACGCTGAGGATGTTTAATTGGTATATATATATCGCAGATGACTTATTGAGTAATTCAAGTATTCTTCATGAATTGCTTGTCCTTCTGGTTCACTTGATTTAGTCAATTGACACATCTACAGCCAGCTAGCCTAAGAAGTTGTTGTGTTATGACTTAATACCACCAACTAGCCTAAGAAGTTGTTGGGTTATGGTTTATCATGTACGCACTTACAATCACGAGATCAATTGAATAATTTAAGTATACCTCGTGAATGGCTTGTCCTTCTGGTTTGCTTGGATTAATCAATTGACAAGGATATCACCAGCTAACCTAAGAAGTTGTTGTGTGATGGCTTATATACATCAGACCTACCAGTTGACTTGCCAGTTAAATGGGAGTTAATTGTGGTAAGGTAGCATTTTCAGTATTTAACCAATATAAAGCATATGAGATCCTTAAACCGAAGGGTATCTTTTATATTAGTGCCATTTTACAAGCTTATCTTGTTTACTTTATTTAACTAGACTAGTTATCAATCTAAACTCACATCACAAGCTATCAAACGTTATACCACTTCAAACAATTACTTTATTGTTTCTTTTATTTATTTTAAATGCTAATTACTAAAACTCTTCATGGGATTGATACTTGGACTTAAACCGAGAATTAGCTATACCTGACACAAGTTTTTCATGCAACCCGCATGACTCTATTGAACCTTGGCCCAGCTATACTGAGTCTACTTGTCAACTACCAAGGATGGTGTTTGACCCAACAACACGCACACACATACCCACACTCATGTCTCATGCCTATAAATGTGATGCCTCCGTGCATATGCAATTTAGTGAGCAATTGCAATATCAATATCATATCCATATGAAATGAATGTCATATGGACTATGGTTCTAACAGTTGTATCGAAGTTACATCTTGAGTGAATCCATCATAATAGGGTTTAAGTCTTTGACCATTTATTTTGAAAATATTTCTAGTTAATGGATTTTCAATTTCAATTGCCCCACAATCAAAAAATTTCTTGACAATATAAGGACCTGTCCATCTAGATCTAAATTTTTCAGGAAATAAATAGAGTTTTGCATTATATAACAGAACTTTCTAAGAAGGTTCAAAAGAATTTCACATGATATTGTTATCATGAAAATTTTTTGTTCTAGACTTAGCAATCTTTTCATTTCTTAATTCATTAATTTGAAGTTTACAAGCTAATCCAACTTTATCCCTATCAAAATTCATCCATTTTATTGCCCAATATGCTTGATGTTCTAATTCTATAGGCAAGTGACATGATTTTTCATAAACTAATTGATAAGGAGACATTGCTAAAATAGTTTTATATGAAGTACAGTAAGCTCAAAGCACATCAGTCAATCTTAAAGACCAATCTTTATGATCTGGATTTACTTTTTTTTCTAAAATATATTTTCTCTCTCTATTAGCTAATTTAGCTTGTCCACTTGTCTGTGGATGATCCGGAGTGAATATTTTATGAGAAATTGAGTATTTTTTCATAAGATTTTCAAAAACTTTATTACAAAAATGCAATCCACCAGCACTGATAATGGTTCGAGGAATTCCAAATTCAGATAAAATATTTTCTTTTAAAAACATAACCACTGTTCTAAGATCACTATTTCTACATGAAATTACCTCTACCCATTTAGAATCATAATCGACTGTAACCAAAATATACAAATATCCAAAGGATAGGGGAAATAGTCTCATAAAATCGATGCCCTAACAATAAAAAATTTTAACAATTAAAATAGGGTTTAAAGGCATCATATTTCATTTCGAAATATTCCCCATTCTTTGACAATTTAAACAAAAAATATGAACGTCTTTAAAAAGATTTGACCAATAAAATTCATACTACAAAAATCTTAGCAGTGGTTTTCTTTGAAGCAAAATGGCCTCTTCAAGCTTCAGAGTGACAAAACTGAATTATTTAACTAATTTCATGATTATGTACACAACATCTTATTATTAGATCTTTACGGTATTTAAAAAAATAAGGATCTTCCCAGAAAAATTATGTACCTAATTTAGAAACTTATTTTTATGAGGTCGGGTACAATGAGAAGGAATAGTACCAGTGGCTAAATAATTAGTCATATATGAATACCATGGTACTTCTGTTACTGCAAAAAGTTATTCATTGGAAAGTTTTCTATTATTGCAATTGGTTCTTCGTTTATATCATAATTTAATCTTGACAAGTGATCTGCTACCATTTTTTCAAATCTTTTCTTATCTTTAATGATAAGATCAAACTCTTGAAATAAAAAAATCCAACGTAGGAGACGTGACTTAGTATATTTCTTAATAAGTAAATATTTTAAAACTGCATGATCAGTAAATACAACCATTGATGATCCAACCAGATATGAACACAATTTATCTATTGCAAACACATCAACAAGTAATTATTTCTATTTAGTTGAATAAATCATTTGTGCATCATTTAGGGTTTTGCATGCATAGTGAATAATGTAGAATTTTTTATCTTTTCTTTGACCTAATACAGCTCCTACTGCGTAATCACTCACATGACACATTAAGTCAAAAGGTAAAGACCAATCAGGAGGTTGCATAATAGGTGCATAAATAAGCATGTTTTTTTTTTTTTTGTAAAACCCAGGTAAATTTAAAATTTTTCTAAAAAAAGGCAAAATGGTAACTTGCCACTATGATGCATAATTAAAATATGTGTTCTCTAGAGCTCGTATGACACAAAATACTTTGTCATTGGGTTCGTATCGCGAAACCAAGTTGTCAAATAAATTTTTATCGAAGTTTGAGATAGTCGAATTTTGTGCATTTTACGAGACGATTGTTTGTTGATAACCTCATAAAGGTCTCCAAAAATAAAAATTATAAAATATTCTTATAATTAAATTAAATTTCAAATAAAATTAATTTGAACTTAAACCGGGATGAAATAAATCGTTTCAGAGTGAAAATGAATTGGGATAAGTGAGTTGCATGTGGCACGACTCGGGTCAATCCTTTAAAATTATAAATAGGGCTAAATATTAGATATTTTAGCAGAAATATCTATGATTTTGGCTGGTCTTCAACGTTGGAGAGAAAGAGGGAGAAAATAGAGAAAATCCAAACTTCTTCCTTCGATTCATGGAGTTCCATCGAGCCAAGAGTTAAAGTCAATCATGTCGATGAGGGCTACGCAACCACAAGAAGAACGAAGGATTTCACCAAAGATCCAAAGGAGGAGATTTGTATAAATCAAGTTTTGGATGTGGTGTTGGTGTTCTTGGAAGCTCTACTCTTCGATTCAGGCTTCAAGAGATAGGATTCCCTCATACTTAGGTTCATTTCTAACCTATGGTGTCCATAGGGGATGGTTATGTGTATATATACCCTATAACTTGTCTATAGTTATGGTAATGGGGAGGTAGGTATAGAAATGACTTGAATCAATTTCTATCTTGGATGTGAGGTGTAGAGATTACTTACGTAATTTCTTGGTATTTGATGTTACAAGCCCATGCAATATGTTAGGTGGTACCATGGTGAATGAAACATGTTAGGGACATAACTTATGTAATAACATGTTTATGAGATTGATGTTGATATTCTTAGTGGTATATTGACAGTGTGATAAATTAGGGTGATTATATGTATATGATACAACTTGCCACGAGATATGATGTTATCCCGTTGAATTTCTCATTTTGTATTCATTGCATTGAGCATGAGGTTGCATCCCATTCAACAGCACTAAGCAAGAGTGTGGGTGTGTGTGTGTATAAATGGTTGATCAACACTATATTTGGTGATTGATATATGATCTCAGAAAAGTTGGATCGAGGATCCCCATAGAGCCACATGGTTGCATGGGTATGAGTGTGGGTGATTGCATGTTTTTAAATCACGAACCATCCTTGGTGAGTGCTAAGTGGGCTTGGTATCATTGGACCAAGGTTTAATAGAGTCACAGTTTTACATGAAATGAAAAACTTGTGCCAGGTATACTAAGAAGGGATAGAAGATCCCTCGAGTGCAAGACCCAGTTCTTAGTTTATTCACTTCCATCGATGCAAGTCAAAAAAAGTGAATTAGGTGTATGGAGCCGACAGTGCAATTCAAAAATTTGTTGCCCAAGAAAGACACAAGATTTTGGTTAAAAATTTTGTTTTATAAACACACTCTTGGATGTGCAACATCCAACAATGCTTGAATTTATAAACACGTGATTTTTATTTCAAACAAGCATTGGATGTGTTTCATCAATGATGAAGGTTTTACATACGTGCAATGCATTGTGTAGTGGGAGCTAGTGAGGGCTCGAGTTAAAGTGCATAAGTGAGTGTCATCTCATATCATGGCATGACATGGTAGAATTTCAACATTGAATCACATATTCATGTTTGAAATGGATAAATGTTGTTGTTTGTTGCATGTGGTCATTTCATATGCATCTAGGTGGGAAGTAGCCTCTATACGAGAAACTCTATTGAGCGTAGCTCACCCCTTTACGGGAAATAATTTTTGGTGCGGGATACACACCGGTGGATGACCCTCATTTGGAGCCTCAAGGGTGAAGAGAGGCCGGATTGTGGCCTTTGACCTTAGTTTTTGTAAAATATTTGTTAAAACAATGTTTTGGGCATGTAATCTCATGTAAATGATTGAAATAGAACTTGTACTAACAATGGTTGAAGCATAAATATATGATATATAAGTTTGGGTTGGTTTTGAAAAAGTTTGGAATTAATTGGAAATAAAAAACATGTCAAACAGGCAAATTTGGACAACACCGTACCAATACGCGGGTACTCGTACTGGTACTCTTTACAAAAATCAGAAATTTTAAAATTTTTCTGAGGCTTAATGGCGTAGACACTCCTCTGGGTCCCTAAAGTCCGGGCTTGTGAACTTGACCCTTAACCACGACCCATAGTCTGACTGAGCCAGCAGATCAGTCGGTTATCCAGGGTACATTTTTACTCTCTCGCTTATGGGCAAGTGAGTAAAAAATAATGATTGAGGATCCAACTAAATACGAACTAAATTTATCTAATGCAAATACAACAACAAACAATTCTTTCTCAGCAGTAGAATAATTTATTTGTGCACCATTCAAGGTTTTGCTTACATAATAAATCACATATGGTTTCTTCTCTATTCTCTAGCCTAAGACAACTCCTACTGCATAATCACTGGCATCACACATTAGTTCAAATGGTAAGGACCAGTTAGGAGGTTGCATTATTGGTGCAAAAATCCTGACATATGCTATTCAGTTTATCAAATTCAATTTGACATGCATTATTTGAATCACATGGTAAATCCTGACATAAGATATTACACACGGGCTGTAATATTGAGTTAAAAAATTAAATGAATCTTTTGTAGAATCTTGCATGGCCTAGAAAGGATCGAACATCTTTTATAGTCTTAATTGGAGGAAGATTGAGTATCAAATCAATCTTAGACTTATCAACTTCAATTCACTCAACAAAAACTACATGACCTAAAACAATACCTTGTGTGACCATGAAATGACATTTTTTTTCAATTCAACACAAGATTTGTTTCTTCACATCGGGTAAGAACTTTTTCACGATTTTCTAAACATAAATGAATCACTATACACAGAAAAATCATGCATGAAGATTTCTAAAAACTATTCCACCATATCACTAAAGATACTTACCATACAACGCTGAAAAGTAGTTGGAGCATTATACAATCAAAAAAACATTCTTTTATAATCAAAAGTATCGAAAGGACATGTAAAAGTGGTTTTCTCTTGATCATCAATTGCAATATATATTTGATTATAGCCAAAATATCCATCTAAGAAACAATAATATGTATGACCATCTATTCTTTCTAGGACTTGATCTATGAATGGTAAAGGAAAGTTATCTTTTTTGGTAAGTAAATTCAACTTTTGGTTGTCAATACACAAACGCCAACCAGTGACTATACTGTAATACCCCATTCTATTTTGGTAATGAACTAGTTAGGGAATATTATCTTGAAAGGAATAAGAAAAATTTTAAACAAAAATTTAAAATAGTCTAGAAGAATATAGAATATTTCAGAAGTTTCTAGAAAAATCTAGAATAGTCTAGAAGAATCTAGAATATTGAAAAAGTTTCTAGAAAGTTCTAGAAGATTCTAGAGAGTTCAACAATAATCTAGAATAGTCTAGAACAATCTAGAAGAATCTAGAATGTTGAAGAAGTTTCTAGAAAATTTTCAGATAGTTCTAGAATAATCTAGAGAAGTCTAGAATATTTATGAGATTCTAGGAAATACTAGAAGGTTCTGGAGAGATTTAAAATGTCCTGGAAAGTTCCGAAAGGACTTAAAATGTTGGAGAAGACTTTAGAATATTATAGATGAATCTAGATAATTGTTGAATTTTCATGTGCAAAATAAGCTTGAAACCTAGAAGGATCTAGGAGAGGAGATACGGTAGAATATTCTAGGAAATCTTCCCTAACAATGTCACATGTCAATATTATAGAATAATCCTAAGATGCCTATAAATAGGGCATTTGGGATTGGATTAAGATACAAAGGCACAAGTATTCTTCCACTTTTAAGAAAGTATAGAGAGTAAAAGAATGAAGGAATAACACCCCATTAAAGGAGAAAGAAAATTGTGAGAGAAGAGGGAAAGACATCGATAACATCTCACTCTACTTTGGATAACAAGCAAAACTCAAGATGCATATCATTTGGACTTTAGGTGAGTGGTTTGGCATGCTACGTGTTTTTGAAAATTTCCCGTATCCCTAAACATTTGAAAAAAAAAAATACAATATGCTTGTTCATTACTACCTTTACAAAATATTTTTCTAAGTGTCTAAATACTTGTGGCATACGATGAATTCTTTTGTGAAGTATTGTAACTCGATCACTTGTTTATATCGTGAGACTTAGTATTGGTGAATGAAACCAAAACTAAAAGTCCAGGAAAATTATTCGTCTGTGTGCGGTGACTTTGGCCACTACAGAATAGACCAAGGGGAGGCTGAGGTGACCTTAGTGCTCAACGGTTGAAGGAACAGTGTCTGGTGCGTCCTAGTGACCTTCACCGGATCGTCTTAGGGAACTGACCCGGGTGAGGCTGTGGTGACCCTAAGTACTTGGATCCAGCCCTGAGATCTTTTGATATTTGATATTGGTTCCTATCAATTATTGGATATCGTATAGTCTCCACCATTATGATATGATTCATCGCTGTGGTACGATTTCTTGTTAAAATCTGATTGTGTTATTCTTGAAAAATTGGTTATCTTGGTGAAGTTATTTTTTCAAATCTTTGATTTACATTTCGTATGCCAAAAATTATTTTTCAGCCACTTTGAATATACATACCTTTCCATTCACTGGGCTTTTTAGCTTATGGGTTTTAAAATAAAATTTTCTAGGATTGGAGTGTCAATAGCGGACTCAGGGAATTGATTAGGGACTAATAATGTTGTGACCTCCGTAGCATATATCGTATAACCATCTTTACTTGCTTGGATAATTGGGGCAAATAGGTTTAGGTATGTTGACTTTGACATATTGCCATGAGATCAATTTAATGCTAATGTTATTTTTCACTCTTATATTATTAGTTTATTGGTTAGGCTTACGTGTTCCATAAGTTATGGATCTATGGTTCACGACCGGTCATGCCCTTGGAGTTGGGGTGTGACATATACACATAGGGACTAACTCATTTTCTTAATTTTGTATAATAGTAACACCAGATTTTTTTGGTACTACCTGCGGAAGGCTGACCCATTTATTATGAGATATAAGATAGATAATATTTGCATCTAACAGTTTAAGTACTTCAACCCAAACTATCTCTTTCAAATATGGGTTTAATCTTCTTTGTGGCTGTCAGGATGATTTAGTATCTTCTTCTAAGTATATGCAATGAGTACGTAGAAGAGAATTTATTCCCTTAATATCTGTTATTGACCACCGAAAACATTTTTATGACTCTTTATGACTTTTATCAATTTTTCTTCTTGGATTGTTGACAATTTGGAAGATATTATCACCGAATGAATTCCATCCTCCCCCAAGAAGACATATTTCAAGTTAGTCGAGAATGGTTTCAATTCGAGTTTAATAACTTAAACAATAGACTTATCAGACTTGGGTTCAGCATGCAATAATTTTACACATTTTGGAGTCTATGCTTCAATGACTGACATATTTACAAACTCATCATTATGTATAGACTCTAATGCATTAGACTCTTTTTTAAGCATTCCTTTTCGGATAGATTTTGCGTTATCAACTCCACACAATTTACTTCACTAATCACATCATCCTCTCTGGGCTGTCTTGTCATGTTAAACACATTCAATTCCCAGGTCAGGTATCTAAAAGTCAGTTTCATGATCCCATTACTACAATTAATCATTACATTCGATGTAGTAATTAATGGTCGACCTATAATGACAAGAATAGATGTAGAAGCTTTCAAAATCGACTAAGTGTCTCAGACAATGCAATCAACTAGAAAATAGAACTTATCAACTTGGACTAACAAATCCTCCATAGTTCTTCGTGGGGTTTTCACAAATCTATTTGCCAATTGTAATGTGGCATTGGTGGATTTCAAATCACCCAACCCTAACTGTTTATAGACCGAGTATGGAAGCAAATTAACACTGGCTCTAAGATCAAGCAACGCTTGCTCAATCTAAAAATTTCCAATTACTCATTAAAATGTAGGACTTCCAGGATCATTGTACTTCAGAGGGGCCTTGTGTTGGATGATAATACTAACTTGCTCAGTTAAGAATGTTGTTTTTGTAGATTGATCTTTCTTTTGACTATGCAAAGGTCCTTCAAAAACTTGGCATAAGATGGAACTTGTTTGATCTCATCCAACAGAGGGATGTTAATCTTTACTCGCTTAAAAAATTCAAAAATTTTAGAATAATTGGCTGGTGTTTTAGGTTTCTTGATGACTTGAGGAAAAACTAAAGGAATAGGACATGAATTTTCTTTTTCCTTTAGCAGTTCTGGTTCTTTTTCAGTCACATGTTCTGGCTCAACTGGTTCATTGACTAGGACTGACTCAGGTTTTTTCTTGGGGATTAACATGTCTCTAATGGTTTTGTTAATTACCTTACCACTTCTCAGTGTGGTAATTACTTGAACTTGACTTGGAGATGGCTCGGAAGATACAACATTGGCTTGGTTTGGACTTTGTGGGGGATTTTGGTTGAGATAGGAACTTTTCCTTCTCTGACATACTCAAAGACTGGGTTAACTTGGCTACATAACTCTTGATATCTTCAATACTCTATAAAGTTTGAGCTTTATAATCATTAAATACATGAGAATATTGAGTATTAAAATTTGTTTAACTCTGGATAAACTAGTTCATAGTATCCTCTAGATTCTTTTTGTGTGGGGGTTGATATTGCTGATATTTTTGCTGAGTTTGGGGTGAATATAACTGCTGAGTTTGGGGTTGACCTGAAGGCTAACCTTGTTGTTGACTCACAGGTTGTGTATTTTTCCAACCGAAATTCGGGTGATTTTGCCGCTGTGGATTATAGGTTTTAGAATAAGGATTGGGATAAGTTTTGTTAAAGTTGGAAATGGCATTGGATTATTCCATCAGGACTTCTTTGAATGCAAGAATGGTAGGACACTCCCACGTGGGATGTCCTATCAATGTACAGATTTCACATGATTGCTCAACGGTAGACACTATAGACACTTCCTTCATTTTCTTCATTTCGAATGCTTCTAACTTTTTGGACAAAGTAGCCATTCTGGCCTTGAGGTCATCATCTTCTTTCAACTTATACTTCCCTCCTTGGGATGTTGATGGCTTAGACTCAACAATGTTCAGAGAAGCCGAGTCTCACATTTGGGAACTCTCAGAAATGGAGTCAGAGAACTAAAATGCCTCCCAGGGACTTTTACTCGTAAACTCTCCCTGGGCCATCATTTCAACAGAAAGATGCAATGTAGACAGAAGGGAGTTATAGAAAAAACCTACGAGAGTCCAACTCTCAAATGCATAATGCGGGCAAGCTTGGAGACGATCCTTGAATCTCTCCCAACATTTATAAAAAGTTTCCCTTCTTTTATAGAAAAATTTATGTTTTAACGTCTCAATTTGTAACGCTTGCCAACTTGGAATGAACTGGACTTTAAAAGAATTTAGCCACTGTTTAGCTTTCTTCTTCAAAGAAAAAGGAAAAAGTTTCAACCGGTCCATTTTAGAATTATCTTGCAAAGCACCACAAACTTTTTCAAATTCTTTAACATGTAAATATGGGTTTTCAGACTACAGACCATGAAACTGTGACAGTAACTGTATTGTTCCTATGTTAATGTTAAATTTAGTGCATTAGTGGAAGAAAAGCATGATGGGACACTAGTGCATGCATGATGCATATATTCTCTTAATGGCCGGACATTCTAGACTACCTCTTGTTCCTATTGATCATTGTGTGCCATGCTTAGTTCAAATAATGAGTGTGACGAAGATGCAGATGATGGAGATGAAGGATTAGATTGATTTATAGACCCTACTAATGTCTTAACATACATAAACTATGAAAATGCAATAGACAATATATCCATATAATTCAAACTAAGCAACTTTCTTTTTTGATTTTGCAATCACCATAAGATTTCACCAGCAACAGCGCCAGAAATCCTGGCTCACTTTCAAATTGAACAATGGTATCACACCCAAGTATAAGTGGTCAAGTTGCTATATATTACTTGGTTTAAGTCTGAGGTCGAACTCACTGGGAACTGAATATCGGAAATCAAAATTAAAATAGTGAAGTTGTTACAGTTACAAATTGGAATAAGATAGTTGGTGGTGTGAGCTTAGAATAAGTAAAACAAACTTAAAACTGTTATAATTAAAAGATACTATAAATGCAATAATTAAAAGATACCCTCCAGATCGAGGATTCATATGTAGTATATTGGCTAAGTATTGGAAATACCACCTTACAACAATTAACCCTTATTTTATTGGACAGTTAATCGGTAGGTATGATGTATATTAAATCCTATCCCGTAACTTATTAGGTTAGCCAGCAGGTAAATATCTATGCACAATTGGATAACCTAAGTAAACCAGAAGATAAGCATTTCAAAAGGAATACTTGAATTATTTAATCAGCATATCTGTACCAAGCAACAGTTAAACAACTGTAGTAAACTAGAAGGCAAGTCATTCAGAAGGAATACTACAATTATTCAACCGGCAAGTTGATGATTCACTGATGACAAGATTTTGGTTTACACACTGAATCAAAAGAATTGGCTATGCCGAGTCTTAACCCATCTATAACCAATCAATCGACTGCTATGTAACACCCAATCACGTACATCATAGCATCATGCATGAAGTACATAAATAGTAGATTATATGTAGGAGTGTTCAAATTTCCGACTGGCCGCAAGTTCCTACCCTACCCGACCCTACCCTACCCTAAAAATCAGCTAGCCGAAAAATTATATATAATTTATATGGTGTATAACATTAGGTACTGCTTGGTATTCATAACTAAGAGTATATTATAAATGTAACCATCCATCAGTATGGGAGGTAAATATAACAATAAAGTATTGTTACAACATTGACATTCCAATAACTTAAACAAAATCTTACATATGTTCACTGTAAAACCCGGGTAAATTTAATTTTTTCTGAAAAAGGGCAAAATAGTAATTTATCACTATAATGCGGTTTTAAAATATGTATTTTTCTAGAGCTCGGATGAAGAAACGGACCTCACCGTTGAATTCATCTAACAAAATCTAGTTTTCCTGTCAATTCTCGTCAAATTCCGATATAGTCAAATTTTTAATATTTTACGAGACTGTTGTGTGTTGAATGACCTCAAAAAGGTCCCCAAAAACAAAAATTAAGAAATTTTCATATAATTGAATTAAAGTTCAAATAAAGATAATTTGAACTTAAACCAGTACAAAATTAATCATTTCGGGACAAAATATGGATCCAGAAGTAAAAAATGTGTGATGTGATGTGGACCGCCCAATTTAAGGGTTTAAATAGGGATGAACTATCTAAAAATCAGATATTTCCCACCCCATTATCAGCTAGTTCACACGTTGGAAGAGGGAAGAGAGGAGAAATGTAACACCCCAAAATCCACCTTGGACGACATTACTATATAAAATCATTCACATTATGAGAGCAACTAATATAATATATAAATATCGAAAGTTTCCATCATCATATATTATATCTACAACATCCCCCAAAAGAATATGTCAAATCATGACCATTGCATCTCAAAAATCAAGTATTATCTTGCAGCGGAATAAACAAAATATAATTCATACATTGTTTTAAAATGCGTCGCCTAGTCTAGGGCATAAAGAGAGCAAATCTTAACATCCTCCTCAGGATCCATGCTTCCGTCCAATTGAGCTTCCCAAGCTAATTGCTCATAGACTCCAAGCTTTACCTCTAAATCGAAATTAGAGAATAGATATTGTTTGTAGGGGGCAAGCACTAAGCTCTGTAGAAAATCATCCCAAACTTGAAAAGGTTTTGAAAATATATAAAACAAGTCGGTCTTATTTAAAAAATACCATATATAACTATTGAAAGAAAACAGTGACAATTAAACTGATGTCAAGTTTAAGCAATAACAATAAAATAAATGAAGAAGTAAAAATAATTTCCAACAATAAGCCATTTCCAACAAGTTCTGGTAATAAACCATTTTCGAAACAATGAACTATTACACACCATTTGTATATCTGTATCTCAGGTATGTTGGTCGTTTCTCAAGAATCTACACCACGATTCTACCTCGTTCATCCATCACAAACCACTTTAGGAAGGACGTATACCTTCTCCCACGGTATTGACGAATCCTTTCAAGAAAAAGTATACCATCCCCCAGCCTCGAACGTACGTGAACAATAGTGGTTGCTCTCACAAACAACAATCTACTACAAGTGTTAGGAAACCATCTCACCCTCACTGACATAGACTAACCTCTAACACTCTACGATAGCTCTCGAAGACAATTCAAGTCCATCACAACAAACCATACAAGAGATGCAATACCAACCAATTTTCTCAAATCACAAGTAAATCTAAAAACCTCCAATTTCATAGGAATTTTTCTAACATAAAAATTCAAGAGAAACATGGAAGAGGTCCTCAAAAGATATAATTTTATTGTTTTAGATAAAACACTAGAGTTTTTGGAATCAAGACAAAGGAATATCAAGAGAAAATCCACACTTCTTAAAGAACTAGAGTTTCGAATCAAGAATAAATGAATATCATATTTTGATATCAAGAACAAATGAATATCAAGTTTGGATATCAAGAAAAAATGAATATGAAGTTTGAAATCAAGAACAAATGAATATCTTGTTTTAAAATCAAGAACAAATGAATATCAAGTTTTGATATTAAGAACAAATCCATATCAAGTTTAGAAATCAAGAACAAATGAATATCAAGAAGAAAAATTCATACTTCTCGAAAAACTAGAGTTTGGATGTCAAGAGAAAAGGTTTTATGGCTATCAAGCCTTACTTCCATCAAAACATGGTAAGATTTGCAAGAACAATCAAGAAATAAGGATTCCATTACATATATTTAAGATTTAGAGTCAAAACATGCACATATATATAAACCTAAGCATCAATGAACAAGAGTGGAAGAAAACTCCTACCTTCTTCCTTGAAGTTTTGATCCTCTTCAAGGTAAAAATCCCCCTTGATCTTGTGTTTCTACCCTTCTTTCATGTTTCTCAAGCCTTGCTAGGGTTGTAAATGGTGTATGGAGGCTAAGGGAGGCGGCCTTATATATTTATATGCAAAGAAAAGGAGTCCAACCGATGTAAATCTGATGTTCTGATTTATTGCTCATGTTCGAACATCATTTGGCGTTTGAACGTCACTAGTGCAAATTGCTGCTTCACGTTCGAACGTGCTTTGGTGTTCGAACGTCACTTGCTCTCAGTACATTTGTTTTTCCATCAGACAAGAGTACTGGAACGAACAGTCGTTCGAACATACTTTCACGTTCGAATGTCATCCCAGTTTCTGCTGTAACTTCTAGTGAAGTTTTGGCCTATTTATATGTCGATTTGGTAAATTTTTGTGAAATACACTTTTGTAGATGTGGAAGTCTAGTATCTTTTGTAACCTTTTTTTCCACTCAAACGGAAATCAGGATAAAAAGTTATGATCAAATTACTAAGGCAGTGTCCAAAATCTTTTTTACACAAATTCCCTCCAAAGTGTGCTTTCACTCCAGAATACTTTCAAACTTGTACAATCTACCCTATTACCTTGACTAACCTTTTTTTTATTTCTACTCTTACCATCTACATAGTTCATGCATACATCATTACATATATTATTATTTCCATGAACATAATTACGTTACTATATAATGATAAGAATGTGGGGGCTTTATAATCCACTCCTCTTAAAGAAAGTTTCGTCCTCGAAACTTACCTGAAGTAGAGAATAAATGACGGTACTTCTCTCGTATCTCCAGATCTAGTTCCCAGGTAGCTTCCTCCACTCTATGATGTTGCTACAAGACTTTCACTAGTTGAATTACTTTATTTCGAAGCACCTTCTCCTTGGTATTAAGAATCTCCACCGGTTGTTCTTCATATGTTGCTCCATATTAAACTTCAATATCCTCCAAATCAACGACATGGCAAAACTCCATGCAATCTCACTATCTCGCGAATATAGAGCTTGCTCAGGGCCTCTAATGTGTCAGTGGTCTTCATACTCAAGAAGTGAGTGAATTTGGTGAGTCTATCAACAATGACCAATATGGCATTATGCCCTCGTGAAGTCTATGGAAAACCATATATGAAGTCCATGGTGATGTGATCCCACTTCCATTCTGGGATAGGCAATGATTGTATTAATCCTCCGGGTTTTTGATGTTCAATCTTCACCTACTAATTGGTCGCGCACTTTAAAATGTACTTAGCCACCTCTTGCTTTATTCCCCTCCACCAATATTGACGCTTCATGTCTCTATACATTTTTGTGCTTCTAGGGTGGATAGAAAACTTGGAGCGATGACATTCTCCAAGTATCTCCTCCTTCAAAGACGAATCATCAGGTAAACATAAATTTTCCTTATATCTAAATTCCCCATTCTTCAAAGACCATCCTTCAATTGTTTTCCCATTTCCTAATCGAGCTCGAATCGACTCTAGTTCTGAATCTAGGCATTTCAAATCAACCACTCTACGTTGGAGAGTAGGTTGAGCCACAAGGTTGAGCAAGCATGGTCGGGGTTCATCTTCTCCAACCCATAGATCATAATCTCCAAGGGTATCCTTTAACTTTCATCACCTATGGAAACATTGAGTTCACCCCGAAACTTCCTGCTAAGTGCATCGACAACTGTATTCGCCTTCCCTGGATGGTAGTTGAGTGTGAAATCGTAGTCTTCTAGGTACTCAATCCATCTTCTTTGCCAGAGATTCAAGTCTTTCAGTGTGAAGATATACTTTAGGCTCTTGTGATCAGAGAACACTTGAAACTTTTCTCCGTACAAGTAACATCTCCACAACTTAAGAGCAAACACCACAGTGGCAAACTCCAAGTCATGAGTGGGATAATTCTGCTCGTGAACCATTAATTGTCTCGAACCATAAGCAACTACCTTGTCTCTTTGGTGATTCCCACTTCATCACTGCCTCACCCTTTGCTGGGTCAACAACTACACCCTATTCTGACACAACATAGCCAAGGAATTTCACCTCTTTCATCCAAAACTCGCATTTGCTTATCTTAGCATATAACTTATGCTCTCTCAAAGTCTGGAGCACAATTGTGAGATGGTGTTCATGTTCCTCATGTGTCCGTGAATATATTAGTATGTCATCAATGAACACAATGACAAACTGATTTAGATACGGTCGAAATACCCTGTACATCAAATCTATGAAGGTTGCAGGTGCATTAGTCAATTCGAACGACAATACCATGCACTCTAAATGACCATATCAGATACGGAAAGCAGTCTTAGGAATATCTTCCTCCTTGATCCATAATTGATATTACCCTGTGCGAAGGTCAATCTTGGTGTAATACTTAGAACCCCTCAACTGATCAAATAAGTCATCTATTCGTGGCAATGGGTATTTATTCTTCACTGTTACCTTATTCAACCTTCGGTAGTCCGTGCATAACCGAAGCATTTCATTATGCTTCTTCATAAATAGGACCAGGGCTTCCCAAGGTTAAGTACTCAAACGGACAAAGTCCATAGCTAATAGATGGTCCAACTGATTCCTTAGCTCCTTTAACTCCAAAAGGTGCCATCCGATAGGGAGCAATGGAAATGGGTTCAGTTCCCAGATATAGATCAATTGTAAACTTAATCTCTCTTTGTGGCAGTAACCCGGGTAGTTCAACTGGAAAGACATCCAAAAAATTCGATACTATCAACACCATACCTGATTGGGATTCATCACGATCATCTCCCATCAAGCTAGCTAAGAAACTCAAATTGCTTCCTACCTTAGTTTTCAAGAATCTACTACCCGTAGTAAGAAATGGATGAGAAGAATCTCAGTCATTCACGAAACTAAAAACTACTCCTCCCTGTAATTGAAAGAAAATCCGCTTACACAAACAATCCATTATCACTCGAAATGTGGATAATAAATTCATCCCAAAGATGACATCATGGCCCTTCATATCTAAAGCAACTAGATCTACAATTAATTCTTGATCTCCAATTCGAAGTACACACCCTCTACACACTCGACTAGAATCCAACCGTTCTCCCGTGGGCATATAAATACTCAGAGCATGTTCTAGCTTCTCAAATTTCAATTCCAAATTATGAACTTATAAAGCGCGTATGGATGAATGGGTAGCACCAAGGTCAAATAAGATTCGGGCACAAGAATTATAAAGAAGAACGATACCTTCCACTACGACATTGGAAGCGAAATCCTCCAATTGAATCAAAACAAAAAACCTTCCTTGATTAGTGATGTCGAGGGATTGAGCTTGTAACGGTCTCTATTGCTGTAGTGGCCTATTTGTGGCCCCTGGTTTCATCGCTTGGTTGGCCCTTGGTGGAAGCGATGGACAGTTGTGTATAAAATGCCCACCCCTCCATACGTGAAGCATTAATAGGGGTCCGTGTCTGCTCTCCTTGGTAGACCTCCTACTCCTCGAGTTATTTGAGGTCTCTATCCACTGGCCTGGTCTGGGCGACGGTATGGTGCTGCCCTATGAACTCCAAAGCTGCTAGCACCTGATCTGATTGAACCTCCTCTCGCGAAGCTCTGTTATCGTTGGCTGTCCTATATATCTCTCTCCATCAGTGCAGCTCTGTCAACAAAATCCCTATAGTTCCAGATCTTGAGAGCTACAAGCTTTTCTCGAATAACAGGCCTCAAGCCCTGCTCAAAGTGTTTGGCCCTCCTGGCCTCAATAGATATGAACTCTGTAGTGTAGCGACATAACTCATCAAACTACCTCTCATACTCGGCTACTGTCATGATCCTTTGTCGGAGAGCGAGAAAATCAGTGCTCATCTTATCCCTGACTGATTCAGGAAAGTAATTGTCATGGAAAATTTGGTCAAACTTTTCCCAAGTGAGTGCATCTGTATTTCTTCTTCTCTTCCCTGAGTCCCACTAATGGTCGGCTTCCCCTTCCAACAAGTAGGTAGCTAAACCAACCCTTAAGTCCTCGATAACTCCCAAGCCGTCACAAATCTTCTTCACCCGGCAGATCCATCTATTCGCATGAAAGGGTTGGAGCTCTCTTGGAAAGTAGGTGGGCGTTGCCTAAAAAATTCTCGAAGAATAACCATCCTTCGATTCTCATCCCTGTTGCTAGGTACTTGAGCTATTGGATGAGCCCCACTACTGTGGTTATGGTTGTTCCCGTTCTGGTGTTGTACCAGAGTGGTTAGCTCCCTCAAGCATTGATAGATGTCGTTCATGGCATCAACAGGTGGTGGTGGTGGGTTTTGCTTGGCCTCCACGACCATGCCCACGTCCACGTCCTTGCCCGCCGTCCATCCTACACATCAATTTACACTTTAGTTTCATTGATGTACAAGACGTCCTAATATCACTTGAGTCTGAAACATAAAGTTCGTATAAAATCAGACCAAACAAATTCTTTTGACCTAGTCCTATTTCTCTAGTGTGAATCCATAACCTACAGCTCTCATGTAAGACCTAAAGCCTATGCTTTGATACCAAAATCTGTAATGCCCCAAAAACCACCTTGGACGTCATTATAATTTATAAGCCATTCACATCATGAGAGCACTAAATAAAGTCCATCAATAAATAAGACTTCATGAAATCATCCATAGAATTTACAACATTATCTAGAAGAATATGCCCAACTATGACCTTTACATCCCCAAAAATTTAAGTATTATAACACAACAGAATAACAAAAGAAAACTAGGCATTGCAATGTTCAAAATAATATCATAGTCTAGAATAAAAGAAAATATTGCTCTAAGTGTCCACCTCGAGATCCACGCTCCGGTCTATTGGAGTCTCCCAGTGTGCGGGCTCCTCGACTCCCAACTCTTCCTCGAGAGGATAATCCGAAAAGGTTATTAAATAGGAGGTGAGCACGAAGCTCTATAGGAAAATTCTTTCAAATCTGAACAAGGTTTAGGAAATATATATGTAAAACCTGGGAAAAAATTAAACTTCTTCGAAAAAGGGCTAAATAGTAATTTGCAACTATAATACGTAGTTAAAGTACTCATTTTCTAGACCTCGGATGAGAAAAAGAAGTTCGTCATTAGATTCATATCACGAAATCTAGTCACCCTGTCGAATTCTGAGATAGTCAATTTTTTTACGTCGTTCGAGGCGGCTGGATGGCAGATACCTCACAAATATCCCCAAAAATAAAAATTTTAAATTTTCTTTATAATTGAATAAAAGTTCAAATAAAATTAATTTGAACTTAAATCAGGATCAAATAAATCATTTCGGGGCAAAATTGGACTCGAACAAGTGAGGACACTTAGCACCATCTAAGCGAAGCCTTGAAAATTATAAATAGGATTAAAAATCAGATTTTTAGCAGAAATATCTGCTGAAATCTGGACTCCAACATGTGAGATAAAGAGGGAGAGAAAAGAGAGGAAATCAAAGCTTCCTTATCTGATTCTTGAAGCTCCGCTGCTTGGAATCGTTTGGACCAATAATTGAAGTCATTCTCCTCATGAGGGCTACACAACCACACCAAAAACAAGGAATTTCACCAAAGATCCAAAGAGGTGATTTTGTGGAATTCAAGTTTTTGGGCTAGGGAGGTGTTCTTGAAGTTCTCCACACTTCAAGTGAGGTAGGGTTTCTCCTTCTTGGATTCACTTCTACCCTAGAATGCCTATAAGGGATGGTCAGGGTATGTATATATATATATATATATATAAATATATATATATATATAACTTGTATATAGTTATGGAAATAAGAAAAAGAACCTAGAAATGACATAAATGAATTTCTAACTTGATGTTGATGAATAGAAGTCCTTGAGTACTTTCTTGAGGTTTGATGTTATATGGGTTATGTTGTGTGATTTCATGACTTGGGTGCCCTTAAGGTGCTAGATTAAATGCCTTGAATAATGATATTTGATGTGTGTGGACAATAGAAGGTGTTTGATAAAATGTCTTGCGTGAATTGAAGTTGTTATTTTGATGTAATTGAAATAACATGCTTGAGTGAGTTATGTGATAACTTGTGGAAAATATATGCCTATTGATATATTGAGCTTAGTGATGATTTAAGAAATTTGTATGCACATGATATAAAAGTCCATGGAGTATAATGATATGTGGTTGATATTGCTCATTTGACATTCATTATACATGGGACATGACATCAAGATGAAATAGTGCATTTCATTGTATATGCAATGTGCAATCGCATCACATGGGTGTGTGCATGGTCATCGTCAACACCGCACTTAGTGATTGACTGAAGACTTGGAAAATTTGGGCCGAAGGCCTAGCTAAGCCACAAGATTGCATGAAATTGGGTTGGGGTAGTAAGAAAGGGCTAGAAGACCCCTCGCGTGAAAGGCCTGATGGTTGGGGTATGCACTCCCTTGGTTTGGTCCATAAAGTGTGTGGATGTACGGGGAACCCTCGATGGAAGTCTATGAATTCCGTGTGGGTTGGTGACCCTTGGTGTAAGTCCATGAATATCCACCCCTAAGAAAGACCCTAGAATTGTAAATGTCATTCAATATGCAACATGAATGATGGATTCACACACTTTGGCATTTGCATGTGTTGAAGAGCGGAGAAGGACTCGAATTGAGGGCATTAAAAAGTCTCATCTCATCGCATGACATATCATAATGAATTCCATCATTTGATTGCATATACTTGAGTGAAATCGTTGAGAATTGTTGAATGTTGCATGTGTGCATTTCATGTGCATCTAGGTGGAGAGTAGCATCTGTAGGAATTATTCTATTGAGTGTGGCTCACCCTATACGGGAACACATTCAGGTGGAAGATACACGCCCGGGGATGGCTCTCACTTGGGGCCGCAAGGGTGAAGAGAGACCTACATGGGGTCTCTAACCTTAATGTTTGTAAAACTCTTGATTTAAAGTGTTTTTTCGCATGTAAATATTGAAATTGCATTTGAACAATTGCAATATAACTTGTGTGAATCTTGTATAATGTAGAAGACATCATTATGTATAATTGATATGATGTTGGGATGGTTAAAATTGAATTGAAAATAAAAAAATGGTTGAAACAGAAAAAACAGACAGAGTGTATCGGTACGCGTACCGGTACGCTGCTGTCCAGTGAGTTTGCCGTACTGATACGTGTATCTGTACGATTTTCCAAAATTCTGAAATTTTAAAGTCTTCTTGCTAGGATTTTGGACTTTAATTTCTTTGATTCCAATGGTACAAATAGACTTAAATTGAGTTATATTGGGGTACATTGGACCCCGGTTAAATTAGATGATTAAAAAACCACGGATCACATTTGTAAGCAATAATTCTGATTGTGGGGAATGTTATCAATGTGGTGTTGAGTTAAGCGGCACCCATGGGTATTTTCATGGGTTGATGGGTTATCAACGGTTAAATAATGACCCTCGAATTTTGGGGCATCATAGCTTGGTATCAAAGCTTAGGTATGCGACTTACCTAGGGCTTGATGGGCATTGGGTCTTGACCATTGCATTCCTTGTGCATTTCATGTTATGTGCTTTGCTTGCAACATGATTATGTCCTATGTGTTATGTGAATTATATGCATGGTGCTATGTATATGAAAAGAGGAACACTAGGTTTAGAGAACATAACCTTATGTTCGAAAAAAGGGATGAACGGGATGGCTCACGGTGTGAATGTCTACTAGTGGGTGACATATACTCTGCTAGTGAGACAATGAGAAAGCTATCAATATTTAAATGTGATCCCTATCCTGGGATACTATGTGAGACTCTGTTGTTATCTTACCTATGTGTAGATGGCCAATCGAGGAAGAGTATGCCAAGGCGGTGGGCGGAACAACAACCAATCATCACCGGCCTTTGACCAACAAGCTTTTATGGAGGCTATTGGTACCGCGACTGCTACCATTGCATAATTTAGTGCTACAGCTGCCACAATTGCAATGGCTAGTGAAAATGTAAGTCAAGGAGGGCCAAGCAACCTCCAGAGGTTTAAGGCACACAAGCCTCCAACCTTTATGGGAAGAGGGAATCCGATAGTAGCTGAGCATTGGTTCCGACAGGTTGAAAAGATCATAAGGGTTATGGAGATCACCTTCGATACCTCTAAAATAATGCTAGCTACCTTTCAACTAGAGAGGGAATCCCAAGTATGGTGGGATTAGGTCAAAGCCTCAAGGGACATGGAGGCAATGATATGGGAAGAGTTTCATGAACTTTTCATGGGCAAATACTTTTCAGCGGCTGCTCGATATACAAAGGCCAAGGAGTTCTTAGAGTTAAGGCAAAGAACGATGACTGTGATAGAATACGTGGCTAAGTTTACTGAATTAGCCCGTTTCGCTGACGCCTCTGTGGCCACAGATATGGCCAAGGTGAGGAAGTTCGTGGATGGCCTGAAGTTGTCCATCCGGGGCAAAATTGTGGTCTCCTTCTACAAGACTTGGATGCGATGGTCTAGACTGCGATGGCCATTAAGCGAGAAGGGATGATGCACGAACATCTATGAAACGGGTGTTAAGGACAAAAAGAAGGATGGTCAATCCTCTTCTTCTAGTGCGGGAAATAAGCAAAGGACTTCTTCTCTACAGGGACAACAAGGGCGAGGTCGCGGCTATTAAGCTCAATGCCAAGGTCAATTCTCCTAAGGCGGGGAAAACTCTAGGACCACTCACCAAGCAAGTCAGAAGACTTGCTATTTCTGCCATCAACGGGGTCATTTGAGGAAGAATTGTCCTCAACGACAAGGATCCTAAAGCTATGGGGCATCTCAGTCCTAGTCTTCAGTGGGGTACACACCGACTCACTATACCCCTTCCTACCCCACTATGGGCCAGGAAAGTTAGTATCCGTTCCAAGGTACTGCTTAGGCTCCCACTACTTCACGAGCTGAAACTTGACAAGCAGGCCAGATGGGTCAAGGTATGGGTCGAGGTAGAGGACAAGGCTCCCAAGCTGGAACTTTGGGGACTCAAGGACGTGTCTATGCCATCACACCTCAGACTGAGCCAGTAGATCAGTCAGTCATTCAGGGTACATTTTTACTTTCTCATTTATGGGCAAGAGTACTATTTGACTATGGTGGATTGCATTCATTCATTTTTGCATCACGTGTGAAAGATTTAGGCTTAGAGGTTGAAACCTTCGAAGAGCCATTGCATGTAAGTTCTCCCTAGGAGCTAGGGTGAGGATTGATCAGATACGTCAGGGTTGTGAGTTAGAGATCTTGAGGATTCTACTCACTGTGGACCTGAGGATCATGGACATGTCAGAGTTTGATGTCATCCATGGGATGGATTGGTTGACAACACACCATGTTGTTATTGATTGTGACCGGAAAAGAGTCACTGCATATACTTCTGAGGGTGTTTGTTTCAAGTTCTAAGGGAAAATCACGGTGCTCTACCCCAAATAGTGTATGACTCCCGATGGCATGGGCAGTTGATGCGTTGGCTAGCTAGCCTTACCTTGGAGAATGAGGCGAGACAAGAGTTGGGTCTACCTCGAGTGGTTTGAGAGTATGAGGATGTTTTTTCGGATGAACTATCGAGATTACCTCGGCATAGGGATGTTGACTTCACCATTGAGTTGCACCTTGGTACATCACCCATTTTTTTGACTCCACATAGGATGGAGCCTGCTGAGTTGCAAGAACTCAATGTCCAATTGCAGGAATTATTGGACAGGGGATTCATTAGACTGAGTATCTCATCTTGGAGCACTCCGATGTTATTTGCAAAGAAGAAGGACAAAACCCTTCGACTGTGCATAGATTACCGATAGTTGAATAGGGTTACTATCAAGAATAGGTACCCTTTGCCAAGGATTGATGACTTATTCGATCAACTGAGAGGGGCGCGAGTCTACTCCAAGATAAATCTTTGCACCGGTTACCATAAGTTGAGGGTTAGGGAGGCGGATATCCCTAAGTCGGCATTTAGGATGTGGTATGGGCATTTCGAGTTCACAGTCATGCCTTTAGGATTGACAAATGCTCCAGCGGTATTCATGGATCTCATGCATAGGGTGTTCCAACCCTATTTAGATCAGTTTTTCACAGTCTTTGTGGACAACATCTTGATCTACTCCAAGTTTGAGAAGGAGCATGAGGGTCACTTGAGGATTGTTCTTCAAACCTTGAGAGACCATAAGTTGTACATTAAGTTCGGCAAGTGTGAAGTTTGGTTGACTGAGGTGAAGTTTTTGGGACATATATAGTGTCGACTTCAGGTGTATCCGTAGACCCGGAGAAAGTTGAGGCAGTCATGAATTGGGAGAGGCCAAAGTCAGTATTCAAGATACACAATTTCTTGGAATTAGCAGGTTATTACAAGAGGTTCAATGAGGACTTCTCCAGACTAGCTGCACCTATGACGAGGTTGACCTGGAAAGAGGTCAAGTTTGAGTGAAATGATTCTTGCGAGAAGGCATTCCAGGAGTTGAAGAGGAGACTTACTTCAGCGCCTATATTGATAGTCCCAGAACAGGGACAGAGGTACATAGTATATTGTGATGCCTCTAAGGACGGACTCAGTTGTGTTTTGATGCAGTCCGAGAGAGTGGTAGCTTATGGTTCTCGGTAGTTAAAGAATCACGAGCAAAATTATCCCACGCACGATATGGAGTTGGCGGCCATTGTCTTTGCCTTAAAGACTTGGCACCACTTTCTATGCGGTGAGTAGTTCGAGGTATTTTTGGACTATAAAAGTTTGAAGTTCATCTTTACGCAGCGAGACCTCAACATGAGGAAACACAGGTGGATGGAGTTTCTGGAGGACTATGACTTTACTTTGCATTACCATCCCGGTAAGGCAAATGTGGTGGTTGACGCACTCAGTCGGAAGTCACGGGGAGTCTTGGCTAGTGTGGCTTCCTGAGAGTGGCAGATGCTTGAGACTGTGGGACAGTTCGGGCTATGTTATATGGGTCAGACTCAGGGTACTTTGGGGAGTTTGGTGGCTATACCTTCTCTACTGAACATGATGATTGAGTCCTAGTGTTAGGACATAGAGCTATTATCTATCCAGGGCCGTGTACAGGCAGGTACAGGTAACGAGGGCTGGGCCATTCACTCGGATGGTAGTCTTCCGTATCGAAGAAGAATTGTGGTTCCTCAGTTAGCGGATCTGAGAGAGGAGATCCTCATAGATTTTTATTGCTCCCATTTTATGGTTCATCTAGGGGGCACGAAGATGTATCATGATCTTCGTCGCCAGTATTACTGGAGTGGAATGAAAAGGAAGGTTTGCGCCTTTGTTAGTCGATGTCTCACGTGTCAGCAAGTTAAGGCTGAACACCAGAGACCAGCAGGTTTTCTCCAAACCTTGGAGGTAGCTGAGTGGAAGTGGGAACATGTCACGATGGATTTTGTGACCCACTAGTCACGGACATCGCGTGGACATGACAGGGTATGGGTGGTAGTGGACCGGATTACTTAGTCGACACACTTTTTGGCAGTGCGGATGACCTTCACACTAGAGGAATTTTGTAAGTTGTACATACAAGAGATTGCCCGGTTACATAGGGTACCCATATCTATAGTATCGAATTAGGATCTCAGATTTACAGCTCATTTTTGGGAGAGTTTTCAATGAGCCATAGGGACACAGTTGATAATGAGCATTGCCTTTCATCCCCAGATGGACGGTCAATCTAAGAGGACCATCCAAACATTAAAGGACATGTTACGGGCTTGTGTCCTAGATCTCAAGGGTAGTTGGGAAGATTATTTACCCTTTGCGGAGTATGCCTACAACAACAGTTATCAGGCGAGCATACAGATGGCTCCATATGAGGCACTATATGGGAGGTCTTGTCGTTCTCCGGTTGGTTGGATGATGATAGGAGAGAGGCCCTCTACGGGTTCGAAATTGGTGAGAGACACTTCGAAGAAAGTGGACTTGATACGAAAGCGTCTTCTCATGGCTCAGAGTCAGCAGAAGAGCTACGCCGACAGACGACGACAACCTTTAGAGTTTGAGGTGGGAGTTCGTGTCTTTTTTAAGGTGATGCTTGAAAGAGGAGTGGTCAGATTTGGCAAGCGGGAAAAACTGTCGCCGAGGTATATTGCGCCCTTCGAGGTACTCGAGAGGGTAGGTACAGTTGCTTACCGATTGGCACTACCATCAAATCAATCAAGTGTTCACACAATGTTTCATGTCTCTGTGCTCCAGAAATACACCCCAGATCTGACTCATATGGTGGATTGGGGCGACCTTGTTGTTGATGCGGATGAGACCTTCGAGGAGGGACAAGTGCGTATCATGGGCCGGGATCAGGTTTTGTGAGGCAAGATCGTGAGGCTAGTGAAGGTGTTGTGGCAGCACTGAGGAATGGAGGAGGCGACATGGGAACGCGAGGACACTATACGTGCCACTTATACTTTCTTATTCGAGGTTGTAGGTACATTCTTATAGTCATTTAATATTAAATAATTGTTGCATATGCATGTGATTGTATGTGTGAATTTTGGGGGAAAAATGTAAAACCTGTGAAAAAATTTATACTTTTTCGAAAAAGGGAAAAATGTTAATTTGCCACTATAATGTGTATTTAAAATACTCATTTTCTAGACCTCGGATGACAAAACGGAGTTCGCCATTGGATTGGTAACTCAAAATCTAGTCACCTTGTTGAATTTCGTTGAATTCTAAGATAGTCGAATTTTACACGCCGTTCGAGGCAGCTGGGTGGCAAATGAGCTCACAAAGGTCCCCAAAAACGAAAATTTTGAAATTTCATTATAATTGAATAAAAGTCCAAATAAAATTAATTTGAACTTAAATCGGGATCAAATAAATTTTTTCAGGGCGAAACCGAGCCCGAACAAGTGAGGACATTTGGCACGATCTAAGACAAGCCTTGAAAATTATAAATAGGCTTAAAAATCAGATTTTCAACAAAAATATCTTCTGAAAATATGTTCTTCAACGTGTGAGAGAAAGAGGGAGAGAATAAAAAGGAAATAAAAGCTTCCTCCTCTGATTCTTGAAGCTTCGTTGTTCGGAATCGCTTGGACCAAGAATTAAAGTCACTCTCCTCACGAGGGCTACGCAACTACACAAAAAACATGGAATTTCACTGAAAATCCAAAGAGGTGATTTTTTGGAATTCAAGCTTTTGCGCATGAGAGGTGTTCTTGAAGTTCTCCACACTTCAAGTGAGGTAGGATTTCTCTTACTTGGATTCACTTCTACCCTAGAATGCCTATATGGGATGGTTAGGGTATGTGTATATATATATGCATATATATATATATAACTTGTTTATAGTTATGAAATTAAGAAAAAGAGCCTAGAAATGGCATAAATGAATTTCTAGCTTAATGTTGCTGAATGGAACTCCTTGAGTACTCTCTTGAGGTTTGATGTTATATGGGTTATGTTGTGTGATTTCATGACTTGGGTGCCTTTAAGGTGTTTGATTAAATGCCTTGAATAATGATATTTGATGCGTGTGGGCAATATTATGTGATGACATGATTGATGCATAGAAAGTGTTTGATAAAATGTCTTGCATGGATTGAAGTTATTATTTTGATGTAATTGAAATAACATGCTTGAGTGAGTTATGTGATAATTTGTGGAAAATATATGCTTATTGATATATTGAGCATATTGATGATTTATAGAATTTATATACACATGATACAAATGTTCATGGAGTATGATGATATGTGGTTGATATTGTTCATTTGACATTCATTAAACATGGGACATGACATCAAGATGAAATGGTGCATTTCATTGTATATGCACGGTGACATCGCATTACATGGGTGTGTGCATGGTCGTCGTCAACACCGCACTTGCTGATTGATTGGAGGCTTGAAAAAGTTTGGCCAATGGCCTAGCTAAGTCGCAAGGTTTCATGAAATTAGGTTAGGGTAGTAAGAATGGGCTAGAAGACTAATTAATACTCAAAAATAGCATATTCTTATGCCATGTTTTGGACTAATTGTGCTTTGGTGGAGTTTAAGTGATGTTGATTTAGGTCTTAAAGTGAACAAGGGTTCAAAGGCACCAAAAAGAACCTTTGCAGGCAATCACAACATTTTAAGGAACAAATTGTAGAAGCTTGGAATAAGGAAGCAACGTTCAAACGTTAAATAACGTTCGAACGGTCATGATAAACCAGGCCAGATATTATAATCTGCGTTGCAAGCAAGACCCAAGGCCCTGGAGATTCTAGTACTACGTTCGAACGGTTATAAACGTTCGAACGTCCAATGGAGCAAGGACAAGATCAGACTGACTGAAGACATGGCGTGTTGCAGACTTGCAGTCAAAAGGCCTAGGCACTTGAGTGCCACGTTCGAACGGCAACCACTGTTCGAATGCCCCTGAAATTATTGGAAAGTTCAGTCAAGATTCTGCAAAGACCTGGAGAGAGATTTGCACAAAGACTTGGAGGAAGATTTTTCCAGAGAACCACGTGTAGTCTGACATAATTGGCAGGCACTGATTCCATCTGACGTTTGAATGGTAGAGAGCAATGACAGAGAAACCGTTCGAACGTCATTTACCGTTCGAACGGTATTGACAGACTTCCTGCAGAGTGGTTGGCTTTTCACTTGGACTTTGATGCCCAGCTCTATTCTTTTGCCCCCTCCCCTGCCTTCTCCTTGCCTATATATACCCTTAGTTTGTAGAGCAACAAGGAGAGGAGGACTTAGCATTCAACACTTAGCAGCCAACACTTCTCATTTGTAGTTCTTCTAATTTTCTTAGTATTATTTCTTTGTTAGAGAGTGGGGAAGTTCAAGTTTCCATTCCTTTTCTTTCCGTTAATGCTTACATTTACATTTGCTTAAGAGTTGTAATTTCTTTATTTACATTTAGTCTTTACATTTATGTTCTTGATTTACATTTAGTCTTTACATTTATGCCTTTATTTACTTCTAGTCTTTACATTTATGTTTTTACATGCATGCTTTTAATTATGTCTTGCACTTTCATTATTTGAGCTCCCTTCTTGCTTAGAGGAGTGAAACTCTTCCACTTTTCTAAAGCTTTACCAAAGCCGTGAATGGTGGAATTTGATTCACTCATTCTTTGTTGAAGATTAGCTCCTCATTACCTGTATTTTTGCTTTATGGAGTCCTCTACTTAGAGGGATGAACATCACTCACTTTTCTAGCTTTACCAAAGCTATGAAGAGTGAGTAGTTTCTCATTCACTCTTTAGTAAGAGGTGAAGGGCATGTATTGATTATCCGGAGGTTATATTATGTATTGTTCTAATGTTTAATATTCATATCCCCTTGTTTATTGGAAGATTGATTGCATCTAGCAAAGCTAAGGTACTTTGTATAATCGATAGTCTTTCTATGACACGGATGACTCTTGCATGGAAAGACTCCTCGTTTCAAGGCAAGTACCCCGGCTAGATCTTCATGACTACCCTTGAATCATCCCCATTGTCAAGCTTCATTTAAAAGGATGGAATATTAAAGCCATGGTTGGATGTCATGAAGAAATACTTGCTTATTTGTAAGAGCAATAACTTTCGGTGCAAATAATTCTTGTAAACTTCTAGTAAGACATCGGAACCATGACCTTAATAGGCCACTTTATCTTTCGACTAACTCGCCGTTGACACGAGAGTTAGTTGAGTTATCAAGCATAATTATAATGAATTGGACAATTAAATACATGTCCCGATTCTTGAGCTAAAGAGTGACTTTATTTCCATTTACCTTGTAAAATTTCTTGAAGAGGATTCAATATTCTTTTCAGGAAATCACCCACATCTCGCCATCCCAAAAATCTCAAGGTTACAATCAATTGGTCTCCTTTACTGATTACTTTGAAACACCAACACAACAAGTTCTCTGTGGATTCGACTACCGAATCAAATTGGATTATTACTACAACTTGACTGCCTGCACTTGGGTGTACACATTTCGGATCAAGTCAAAGACCCCTCGGGTGAAAGGCCCGGTGGTTGGGGTACGCACTCCCTTTGTTCGGTCCATAAAGTGTGTGGATGTATGCGAAACCCTCAGTGGAAGTCCGTGAATTCCGTGTGATTTGGTGACCCTTGGTGTAAGTCCATGAATATCCACCCCCAAAAAAGACCCTAGAATTGTAAATGTCATTCAATGTGCAACATGAATGCTGGATTCACACACATTGACACTTGCATGTGTTGAGGAGTCGGAAAGGGCTCGGATTGAGTGGATGATTAAGTCTCACCTCATTACATGGCATATCATAATGAATTCCATCATTTGATTGCATATACTTGAGTGAAATTGTTGAGAATTATTGAATGTTGCAGGTGTGTATTTCATGTGCATCTGGGTGGGGAGTAGCCTCTGTAGGAATTATTCTACTGAGTGTGGCTCACCCTATACGGGAACACATTTCAGGTGGAGGAAACACGCCCGGGGATGGCTCTCAATTGGAGTCGCAAGGGTGAAAAGAGACCTACATGGGGTCTCTAACCTTAAATATTGTAAAACTCTTGATTTAAAGTGGTTTTTGGCATGTGAATATTGAAATTGTATTTGAACAATTGTAATAGAACTTGTGTGAATCTTGTATAATGTAGAAGACATCATTATGTATATTTGAGATGATGTTGGGATGGTTAAAATTGGATTGAAAATAAAAAAATGGTTGAAACAGGCAAAAATAGACTGAGTGTACAGGTACGCGTACCGATACGCTGTTGTCCAGTGAGTTTGGCGTACTAGTACACCTAACTCTAGAGAGTTTACCGTACCGGTAAGCGTACCGGTACGATTTCTCAAAATTCTAAAATTTTAAAGTCTTCTTGCTAGGCTTTTAGACTTTGATTTCTTTTATTTCAATGGTACAAATAGACTTAAATTGAGTTATATTGGGTTACATTGGACCCCGGTTGAATTAGATGATTAAAGAACCACGAATCACATTTGTGGGCAATAATTTTGACTATGAGGAATGTTATCGATTTGGTGTCGGGTTAAGCGACACCCACGTATATTTCTACGGGTTGATGGGTTGTCAACTGTTAAATAATGACCCCCCGGATTTTGGGTGTCACAATATATGAAATCGGTCGGTCTCATTTCATAACTAGCATATTTCATTTTGAAATAAAACAGAGACATTTTAAACAGATCTCAAGTTTAACAATAGCAATAAATTTAACGAAAACAATAAAAGACAGATCTCAACAATAAATCATATTTTCGTGTATATTGGTTCATCCCCGTGCCATGTACGTTGATTGCTTCTCAGGAATCTACCTAAAGATTATACCTAGTCCACCCATCACAATCACAAGCACTTTGGGAAAAGGGCCTATACCATCACAATGGCATTGACGAATCCTTCCCCAGGAAAGGTATACCACCCCTAGTTTGAACTCCAGTGAACGATAGTGGTTGCATTACTAAATGACAACCCACTACCAGTGTTAGGCAACCATCTCACCCCCACTAGGATAAACCAACCTCTAACATTCTACAACATCTCTTGAAAGCAATTCAAGTCCGTCACAACAACCATACAAAGAAGGAAACCATCATATTTTCAAGGAACTAACAATTCCCAATTGTTATCAAATTTACAAGCATATTTCAAAAATCCTCACATTAAGCATGTGACATTTTCAATAACCAACTAAGAAAAATCTCAGAGATCATAACAATATCATTTTATTACTCAACACAAAACACTATGGTTTTAAAATCAAGAATAAAGGAAGAGTTCAAGAGGAAAACTCATTACTCTTCAAAACTAGGGTTTTTCAAATAAAAAGAGGGATTTCATGGGTATTCAACCCTAACTTTGTGTAAAACATGTGGATAATTGCAAGAGAACTAAGAAACAAAGAACCCATAGCAAATACATATGGTTAGGAGTCAAAACATATATATATATAGATATCTATAATATAAAATAGAGCGGC